>JALXFT010004580.1:0-189957 GCA_023376895.1 Aspiorhynchus laticeps
ATTATTTTTACTAGGGTTTTAGTCTGCAAAATTCATAAAAGGTGTGTTCATTTGTGAAGATTATCATGATGAATAAAACCTGTACAAATTATAAACTTTTGTCGGTCATAGAACTTATTTTCTACAATAATCCAAATGGCAATAGAAAACCCATCTAGATTTGTCGAGGGACCCAGGGTGATGAGAACTCCTGCGCTGGCCTACAAAAATATATCATTCCTGCAGAACTAGTCCTTTCCAGTCAGACTGGACTGATGGTGCAGAAATCACAAACTTGACTTTTAAGCAAGAAGATATGAGAGGGATCACTGTATTGTGATTATAGTCATGGCTTAAGCGGTACTGATAAGTAAAAAAAAAAAAAAAGAAAAAAGAAAAAACTGTTACTATATTGCAAATTTTTGGCATGGCTAAATTGTTGCATCGACCAATCAGAAGCCAAGGCTGGAACTTTCCAGTTTTGAACATCGATGAACATCTTTATGTTGGCAGTCAGAGACAGCAAGTAGGAATATCCCATAAAAAGGTAGTTTAACATCTGTGATGTGAATGTTTCACACCAGCCGCAGCTCACCATTCGATTGTGAAACGCTTTCTCTCTGACACACAAACGTGATGCTGCTGTGACGCCAAAATCCTCTAATCTCAGGTTGTGTAACTCAAGCGGATATTTTCTGCCTGTTTATGACACAGCATGACTCGAAGGGCAGTTACAAAAGAGAACCGTCACTCTGTGTGATTAACGTTTTTAATTTCCAAGGATTACCATCTAAAATTAGCAACAAATATGATTACATGCTGCTAGAGGTAAATAAGAGATCAGGAAAAGATGCTGATGCAGCATGTCAAAATTATTAATTTTTCTATATATAGAAAGTAAAATATAATTTAGTTTCAAAACTCTTTTTCTGTAATACTGATACCACGATACCAGCGAGGTGGCACACACCGCAGTGTGTATTTTAATTAAATAAGTATATAGTCCATTTCATACATGTTTCAGAGAGAAGCGCAGCACTGTGTTAATTTGCACACTAGCAGCTCATAATTTACTTGTAAACATGTAGTCACACGAACTTAAAGGCTTGCCTGTAGTTTTCTGCCAAAATAAAAGTTGGGGGGGGGTTAACTATTGCGAGTGAAGCTAATAAGACATGCGTATTGTCATTTTACTCCTGCACTGTATAGTAACTTTGTCTATTACATAGCAGTTGTATTACAATAGTAATATTTCTGTTTTATATATATATTATTTATTAGGATTATTATGCAAGTTATTAAGGCATAAGCATTGTAATTTAAAAGTAAAATAATTTATATATTTACAAATTTACTTATATTTACATTGCAGTTGTATTACAATAGTAATATTTCTGTTTTAGATATAAAAATAAATTATTATAAAAAAATTAATAATAATGATTGTATTATTATTATTATTATTATTATTATTATAAGCTATTAAGACATAAGCACTGTAATTTTAAATTGAGTAAAATAATTAATATACTTACTAATATATTTATATTTACATTGCAGTTGTATAACAATAGTAACATTTGTCTTACAAACAAAAATTATGTTTTTTTATTGTATTATTATTATTAGTACTACTAGTAGTAGTAGTAGCAGTATATCTCAGACAACAAGAGTTTCAGACAATACACGGTCAAAAATGAATTAACAGTATATACTGTTCAAATGTTACGCCCTTAAATGTTGTGGAATTTTTTTGGTATTAAATATTGATATTTTTCAAGGTATTGTATTGAAATGAGAAATCTCAGTATTGTGACAACACTACGCAACACCTTCATTCATTCTGGACACTAAAGAAATGTAGAAGCACAGGGTTTCTCCTGCACTACCTCTAAACCCACAGTAAGACCGAAATAGAACAAATACAAGAGGAAGCGCTCTTTTTTGCCCTCGTTTCTTTTTTGGTACTGCGATGGCACGAGGACAAAGGACGGTCTCCTTTCCGTCTGTCAACGGGTCATTTACAGGAACAGAGAAAGATCCGTTATCGCTCGGTGACTCTTTCGATTGCATCCAAAGCAAACATGGCTCTCTTTCAGGTCGCCGGTTTTTCTGAGGACGACATTTTTGAGCTCTGGAAGCACGTCCGCTCCCCTCGTCCCCTCCCTCTCGGATCTGTTCCCGGAGAGCTCCTCAAACTCACTGTGCATGGAAGAAACCTGGAATGAATCAGCTAAAGCTTACATACATTTGCCATTTCATCTGCATTGTGCAGAAACTGTTGAGTAACAAGTTGCATAATCTTCGTGTGGCTCAAATACACGCTTCAGTTTCAGAGGAAACACTGGCGAAATTTCAACAGTCGTGACCCCGACCTGGCCTCCTTCCAATGTTTATCGCATTTTTCATCCATTGTCTTCATCGGTTTAAAAGAACAAGCAGAAAGACACGGCGAAGGCCGACATCAAAGCAAATGAAAACCACGCTGTCCTCAAATGCTACTCGCTGGGAAGCTGGATTTAACATTTCGAGGATTCTCATTTATTTTGGTCTGCTGCGGTTCCTGTGCACTGGTGTCCGCCGCGATGGGCTCTTTCCGTGGGAAGTGGCTTGATTCAGGGCTCCTGTCCCACTGTGGATTATTTCCTTTCCAGCTATTGATGACGGCTCCGAACGGCAGGCCATCAGGGAGAAACAGCAGGCAGAGGAGCTGAATTCTCATTTAGTTATCACTCTATACTCCATTTGGGCCCATGCACCTCAATATTCATTAGCAAAGCCTGGCCGCCAAGATCTAGTTAGCCATTGTGTTTCTGCACGCGAAGGAGGAATACCAATTCAAATAAATATATTCAAATGCGACTTTTTGAGCTCAGATCGCATGATCCCATGACAAACGCCTTCAGGTGCCAGTTTTTGGCATTCTGGGAAACGGCGGTACAGTCATACAGCAGCTCTGGCTGTCTCAACATGTATCTAGCGGCCGCTGCCAGGCAGGTCCTCATCCAAAACATAAACAAAGGAACATTATGTCTGTCAGCCTACGCTGAAACATAAACAGCAATTTATCTCATCCACATGGGAATACGCATATTCTTTTATACCTCCAAATTCCCCCGCTTGCCTTCCTTTCTGACCTGCAACCAACAGAAATAGGATGTGATAGATGAAGGAACTCGAAACTGGCACCAGCAAGCCTTTTTAGATATGGGCACATGAGAAGATATGAAATCAGGGCTGAAAACCTCAAAGGAGGAGTTTAACCCTCAGGAAATAGTGATCATTTAAAACACTAACTTGTGTAAAAATTCAATGAACTGAAATGTGTGTTGGCAGCGTGTGGACACAACCACCCTATAATGATAAAGAGCCACCCAGTGTTGTTTTTTTGTTTAATGCATAAAAATGTAATGCATCCTTGCATTTCTTTTTCTTTCAAGAAAAAATATATAAATCTTACTGATGGGGAAACTTTTGGTAACACTTTACTTAAAGCTTTTATGAATAATGCATTAGACAGGGTTATTAAAGGGTATAATGCATTATAATTATTCATAATGGGTATTGTAATACATTATATCTTGTTGTAAATAATTATCACTAAATTTAAAACAGTGTAACAATGAATTGATAAGTGTTACAATGTATTAAGTGTGGTTACAATTATTCATGAGATTGTACAATGCATTATAAGGTGCATTACAAGGCATAATTAATGCATTAAAACTACTTTTATAATAGATTATACATAAAAGCTTTAAGTGTTCCCAAACTTTTGAACGGCAGTGTAATTTTCATATTAGGTTACTTAATGTCAGATAAAAATAGTACAGATGGTTTTAGGTAAAATTGGGCAGGTTTAATTTGAGCTGGTCAAGCTGGTTTAATGTGAAGACAGAAGATGATGACTGTCTTTTATTATTTTCGCTTTAAGCTCTGAACCCTTCAAGGACAGACCATCACATTTATTGGCGAAACTTCATCTCTTCATCTTCCAGCCAGAGAGCATCATGACCCGAAACCAGCCTCTTTCCAATGTTTATCACATTTTTCATCCATTAGTGCTGATTGTCTTCCACAGTTTAAATGAACAAGCAGAAAGACATGGGGAAGGCCAACATCAAAGCAAATGAAAACCACACTGTCCTCGGGAAACTAGGTTTGACATTCTGCAGATTGAAGAAACTTCTGAGTTTCCAAGGTATGAACAGGAGTTAATCGAGAGGTTTCATGTTTATTCAGGTCTTTATTCTGAAGAAAGAGCGATAGGTAATACAGGGTATAGTCTGATAATTGGGAATGAACAACATAAATAAAATTAAACAAACAAACACGTTCTTTTGAACTTTCTATTCATCTTTGAATCCTGAAAAATAAAATGTATCACGGTTTCCACAAAAATATTGGGCAGCACAACTGTTTTCAACATTGATAATAATCAGAAATGTTTCTTGAGCAGCAAATCAGCATATTAGAATGATTTCTGAAGGATCGTGTGACACTGAAGACTGGAGTAATGGAGTAAGTTATTTTAGATTGTAACAATATTTCACAACAATATTACTATTTTTACTGCATTTTGATCAAATAAATGCAGCCTTGGTGAGACTTCTTTTAAAAGCATAAAATATCTAATCAACTAAATACATTTTAACGAGGCTTATATTTACACTAGGGATGTGCGCTACGACTAATTTGACTGTCGTTTAAACGGAAGTTTTGTATCCGACTAGTCGACTAGTCTAAAAGCTAGAAGCCCCCCAAAAATGGCAAAAAAACAAACAAAAAAAAACTGTGCGTGTGTCTATATAACAGCATACAGTTGAAATACTTAATCTTTGAATCACACTGTCAAATCCCTCAATGAATTCTGCAAAAAAAATATGCCGTATGCTTGCCTCGCGTTATCATCAATTAATTTTAGGCGGTCGTTAAACAGAAAAAAAGGAAGAGCATACACTCCTCATAAACCAGTGCATAGTTTATTTATTCATATCGCCTGGAGCAATGCAGAAATGGAAAAATCAATAGACTGACAGAATTCTTCATTTTCATATAACGTTAGCCAACATATTAAAACACATATTAAAACAAAAGTAAAAAAACAATCGGAAAGTTTATCAAGGAATAGCATTAAAACGGCTTTTAAAAATGTACTTCATGTTGGCTATATTGTCTAAAAACAAAACAAAGCTCGTTTTACTTACTCAGACCGTGCGCATTTGTTCAGTGAATTTAACATGTTAACAAGGTCTGGCGAAAGACGGGACTAGAGGCGATTCTGCAAACCCCGCGCTCGGCAGGAGCTGAAGTCACAGGCACACAGAGAGATAACTACAAGCAAGCAGACAGTTTGAAAAGATCCTGGAAATCCCGCAGCACCACCGAAGTGGGTCTTCGTTTAAAGGAATAGACAGCACGGATAGGATCGAGGACCGCGGCGGCAGGTTGTAGTGTGACATGATTGACATTTGGCTTTGGCTAGACTGCAAGCTAACGCATACATACCTGTATTGAATATGATTACGCATAGCTCCAGTAAAGTTATTTTAAGCCAATTTGACATTACACAGTTTACAAAAAACGTTTCCATTTCCTTCTAATTCAAAATAATCCCACACCTTGCTGGTCTTTCGCGTGGAGCTCGCCGCAACTGACATGAAGAAAACGCATGTGAGGTAAAATTATAGTTCCCGCCCAGATACGCTTTTAAAAATATTTAAATATTTTGATATGTATTCTTTTTCAAAAGTTTTATTTTAACTGTTCTTTAAAATGTTTTAAATGGTACGTTAAAATGATGGTAATTTGAATGATAAAATCATCATGTTTTTTTTTCTCTCGTGTAGTCGACTATTGTTTTCAGTGTCGACTAGTAGGAGCTGTACCGTTTAGTCGACTAGTCGACTAGACCCGCACATCCCTAATTTACACAGATATAATAAACACTGTCTGGAGGAGGAGGCATGTTTCCTTGGCCAGAGAAACAATGAATCATGTTTATTTCACATGTTCTGTAGAATGTGTGGAGCAACATTTTCAAAACAAATGCATGCACTAATTGTTCCTAGCCATCAGAGATGAAGCTTTCTGAGGCTTTTCTCCTCCTGGCTGTGTGCTGCTTCTATGTTGAGCAACGGTTTCATCAGGACACCTTTCACTTCATCTGAGGACACTTCAGAGACAAGGATCTCTGGTAATAGATGGTGTTTTAATGTATTTTTTAAAAGGCTCTTGTAAATTGTGTTTAATTTTACTAAAGCGGATGTTTGACTGCAGAACAAAAATAATAAGTATACAATGTATTTTTACAGTTCAGGAAGACCTGATTAGGTGGCCTTGAAACTTCTGGCTGTGGTACCAGTAACTTTGTAACATTATAAACTACGCAATGTGCCTAAGGAGTAAAACAACAATATCAGGAAAGCACATTCTCACCCAAAAGGACAAAATGTAACAAACACTACAGATTGTGTCAAAGCAGCTTTACAGCATTAAACAGCGATATAGTGTGTCAAAATATACTTCAGTTTATATTTAGTTGGACTTCAGCACTATTTCCGCACAATTAAAGTGCATTAAGGACAAAATTAGATGCTCCAATTTAGCAGACTTTAAGTATACCAGGTTAGTATATTAAAAGTACAATTGCAGGGTATTTTTATTAAGTACATAAATATGTAAATGTATTTGGTGTATACTTAGAATGAAATAAATGTATTTCAAATACATTTAAGTACATTTATTTTTCACTAGGGCAGTACTTTCAAAGCATGTTTCTTTATGAAATCTCATAAATATGCTTGTCTTTGGCTCCAAAAAGGGTTGCTATTGTTACAAGCTGAAGAACCGTAATCTGGTACCCTAAGTGTTCCTATGGGTTATGAAACCAGTTGATGTCGACGGTGGGAAGAGTGTTCAGATTAAAGTCCAGCATATGAGGACGGCAGGATTAAACCCTGATGCCTGCAAGCATGACAAATCAAGCTGTAATCTCTCTATCAGGGTCGCTTCAGTGTGATGCCTGGAGAACAGGTCGCTATTATTCACTCTAATTCATTAAAACTGTAAGCAGCGTGGGTAAAAGAGAAAGCTTGACCCCACTCCAACTTAAAGAGACACTTTTCACTGAAATACCACTCAAAAAACTGACACTCAGACATTTTCCAGAACTAACAGCAATGTTCAGAAATCAGATTATTTACAGAACATTCCAGACACTGTTCATAAACTGCAGGAGACTTTCAGGGAACGATGAATTCTGCACTCTGTGGGTCTCATCATAGATTTGAGATAAACTCAAGTTTACACACTGCTTGATGAAAACCGATGTGTGATATGCTCTGATGTGATCTTGTTCTTCATCATCATCATCCTCACACACACACTGTTCACTCACACACAGACTGGTAAACAAAACAACAACAGAATTTATGGGTTCAGAGGAATGAGCGGCCAAATTCCTCACCCAAGGTTGGACGGGACGCCAGCGCAGGGTTCAGAGAGGCCAGAAAGTGCTGGAGGGGCAGCATGTAATCGCATGATTTGCATTGTTTCATTTGATACAAATAGAGCTTGTGAATCTTCTAGAGCTTTTGTGGATCTTTTTTATCCTCCAATGGCCTCAACAAACCCTGTTTCAGTGCAAATGTGTGTTTAATTTGAGCAAACTGTTGTTTGGGTTCAAGAAAATTGATTGTTTTTTAGGATAAGAGATTGCAGACCGAAACTCGACCAATCAGCTGAGAATAAAGTGAAATATATCTGTCACAATACAGCCACAGTCACGAACAGTGATGCGCTATTAGTGAGTCGCAGGGGGCGGGACATTCTCATTCTACAGAGCATCTGATTGGACGAAAATCTGTGTTGTGCATAATGAATCATTAATATTTAGGTCTGCTTGCCTGAAGAGAAGGACTGTCTATTTTAAATATTTTATTTTAAAGCCTTTTTATACTTAGACACAAATTGTATGAAAAGTACGCTGCAGTTGAAAGTTTTCAAATAAAAGTTAGAAAAATTAAATAATTAATTTAGCTATTTTTCCTCCAATCATTTACCATTTCAATCACAATTTAATTTAATTTAATTTAATAAATTAGGTCAGAAAACAACCTACTCTCCATTGGCTTTAATATATTAAGATTTCTTAAATATTGTTATATGTATAGTTACTGTTTTTGCCTTTGTACACCAGTACTGCAAAACCATCCCACCTAGTTGATTATAAAGCTTTATTAATATAAATATTTTAAAGGACAACTTATGATCGAGTCAAACATTAATTTAGCGATAGATAGATAGATAGATAGATAGATAGATAGATAGATAGATAGATAGATAGATAGATAGATATTACACAATGCAGCATAATATATTTCTTAATGTATTAAATTAAAGGAAAATTACCTAGTCTCCATTGGTTTCACAGTAAAATTCTAGAAAGACGACGAAAATACAAAATTACTGTTGAATATTGTAAAATCTTAGAAATATTTAGCATTTTACACAACCTATAAAACATTAACCTGCACTATTACGAGATGTGTGGCCCAAAGTAACCTGAACAAACAGCTGCCAATGCCAATAATACATAATTAAGATAATGATTCCAGACCCGTAATATCCATGCATCATCTTATTTGTCATCTTCAGTAAACAAGCTCACGTGATGTTTTGCTGGACCACTATCTCATAAACTTGGTTGATATTCATAATTATACAGTATATATTACCCTCAGCATCATGTTAAAAGCAGTCTGATCCGGAGCAGCAGAGCTTTCTCCTCTCAGCAGGAGGCTGGTGTGCAGAATAGCAGGTAGTGTTAGTGGACTGGCAGTAAACATTTACTGCAAAGCTCTTTTGTAAGGCAATTATACTGCTTTCAAATTCCCTGATGTAATACTCTCTAGAACTGCTAGCTGCATGCAGTCAAACTCTGAAACACAACGGCATGCAAACTGTTACAAAACTGACAGTAAATAAATAAAAAAGAAAATAAACTAATTATATTTAAAAATACAAATATTTGAATATTAATAGCATTAATATAATAAATGAATATTAATATTTTATAATATTTGTATCTGTACATTAAAAAAATAATGCTATTTTAATTTCTTAAATTATATTTTCATTTAATTTAGTTTAACTTAAGTTAATAATTTAAAAAATATATATATATTATTTAATTATTACTCTGTTTTTAAATTATTATTAAATTTCATTCAGACCTCCAAAGAGAATGAAGTAAAAAAAAAATTAAAATATAATAGTGGCCTAAATATTTACTTTTTTCCATTTTCCTGAGTTTACAGTACAAGGTAATTCAGTTATGATCTGACATCCGTTGCAGAGTAAACTGTTGTACAAACTCATTTTTCTTTGTGAAGAGATGTTTCATCAGTCACTACAACAGAATGTGATCTAAAGCAGTGTGACATTGCTGAAGATGGACAAACTTGAGTCAAGTGTGAAAACAGTCGATGATCAGTCTTATAAACAATCATATTCCAATGTCAAACAACTACTAAATCAGCTGCTGTTGAGTTAAATGTTTAACATTTTCAGGCAACAGGTTCTAGAGTAACATCTGATGTGTACTTGAGCCCTACAAATTATAACTAAATATGTTTTCTTAAAATATCTCCTGATTTCATTAGTTAAGCTTTAGAAAATACATTAAATTAATACATTAAATTAATATTTTTTTTCACATTCTTCTTTACATAATTAAAATAAAGTTTTTACACAACTACATTTGTTTACTCATACTATACCATAAATAATAATAATAATAATTATTATTATTATTATACAGTGGGGGAAAAAATATTTGATCCCCTGCTGATTTTGTACATTTGCCCACTGACAAATAAATGATCAGTCTATAATTTTAATGGTAGGTTTATTTGAACAGTGAGAGACAGAACAACAACAAAAAACAACCAGAAAAACATTTCAAAAAAGTTATAAATTGATTTGCATTTTAATGAGTCAAATAAGAATTTCACAAAACATGACTTAGTACTTGGTGGCAAAACCCTTGTTGGCAATCACAGAGGTCAGACGTTTCTTGTAGTTGGTCACCAGGTTTGCACACATCTCAGGAGGGATTTTGTCCCACTCCTCTTAGCAATCCTCTCCAAGTCATTAAGGTTTCGAGGCTGACGTTTGGCAACTCGAACCTTCAGCTCCCTCCACAGATTTTCTATGGGATGAAGGTCTGGAGACTGGCTAGGACACTCCAGGACCTTAATGTGCTTCTTCTTGAGCCA
This sequence comes from Aspiorhynchus laticeps, assembly GCA_023376895.1. Lineage (NCBI taxonomy): Eukaryota > Metazoa > Chordata > Actinopteri > Cypriniformes > Cyprinidae > Aspiorhynchus > Aspiorhynchus laticeps. The sequence goes on from JALXFT010004580.1 coordinate 10,260, forward strand.
CTTCTTTGTTGCCTTGGCCGTGTGTTTTGGGTCATTGTCCTGCTGGAATACCCATCCACGACCCATTTTCAATGCCCTGGCCCTGACGATACATGGCCCCGTCCATCGTCCCTTTGATGCGGTGAAGTTGTTCTGTCCCCTTAGCAGAAAAATACCCCCAAAGCATAATGTTTCCAGCTCCATGATTGACGGTGGGGATGGTGTTCTTGGGGTCATAGGCAGCATTCCTCCTCCTCCAAACACGGCGAGTTGAGTTGATGCCAAAGAGCTGGATTTTGGTCTCATCTGACCACAACACTTTCACCCAGTTCTCCTCTGAATCATTGGCAAACTTCACACGGGCCTGTACATGTGCTTTCTTGAGCAGGGGGAGCTTGCGGGCGCTGCAGGTTTCAGTCCTTCATGGCGTAGTGTTACCAATTGTTTTCTTGGTGACTATGGTCCCAGCTGCCTTGAGATCATTGACAAGATCCTCCCGTGTAGTTCTGGGCTGATTCCTCACCGTTCTCATGATCATTGAAACTCCACGAGGTGAGATCTTGCATGGAGCCCCAGACCGAGGGAGATTGACAGTTATTTTGTGTTTCTTCCATTTGCGAATAATCGCACCAACTGTTGTCACCTTCTCACCAAGCTGCTTGACGATGGTCTTGTAGCCCATTCCAGTCTTGTGTAGGTCTACAATCTTGTCCCTGACATCCTTGGACAGCTCTTTGGTCTTGGTCATGGTGGAGAGTTTGGAATCTGATTGATTGATTGCTTCTGTGGACAGGTGTCTTTTATACAGGTAACAAGCTGAGACTCCCTTTAAGAGAGTGCTCCTAATCTCAGCTCCTTACCTGTAGAAAGACACCTGGGAGCCAGAAATATTGCTGATTGATAGGGGATCAAATACTTATTTCACTCATTAAAATGCAAATCAATTTATAACTTTTTTGAAATGCGTTTTTCCTCATTTTTTGTTGTTATTCTGTCTCTCACTGTTCAAATAAACTGACCATTAAAATTATAGACTGATCATTTCTTTGTCAGTGGGCAAACATACAAAATCAGTAGGGGATAAAATTTTTATTTTTTTCCCCACTGTATATGTTCTTGTTTGATTACATGCTTTACTAATGCTTATTGAAAAAAAGTAAAATTTTCCTCTGATTATACAGTCACAAACTTGAGTTCAACTTGAAAAACTATGACTAAGAGGAGAGATTAGCCCGTGCTGTATAAATAAATGTATTCAAAAGGAAACTCAAAAAAAAATCTCAAGTGAACCCATCTTGCTTTGGACCAGAGTTCAGCAATAAACATTCTCCAGACTGAATTGATTTGATGCATGCCGACTAAACCGGTCTGAAGCCTGTGATCACCACAAAAGGTTTACGTTTGTTTAAGATCCTCCCAAAAGTGCTCACCACCATGAAGGAGACGGAGCGATTTCGTATAATTTACTTCGCAGAGTTTATACGAGCCGTGATTCCATTGTTCCGTCACATGTTCTGGATTCCTTATGATCGGGGGGAATCTATAGCAGCGCGATTAACGACTCACAAACCAGCTCCAGAGAAAATGATTAGACGACAGAGAATTAACAAGGATGTTGATATTTCTGGCACGAGGATCAGTGGAGAAGCACACAAAGCGAAGTGGCCCAATTAGCGGGTGTTTAGCTGGAGGTGGAGCTCCGAAAGGGGAGCCGGTCCCCGGAGGGCCCGTCGTCATGGGTACTAGCGTGTCACCGAGGGCCCTTTCTCTTTCAGGCTTTCATTCTCCATTCTGTTCTCCCTCTCAATCACCACGACAATTAGACACAAAAACACAAGTCTCCCTCCCTCTCCTTCTCCAAGGCCAAACTCTCCATTTCAGTCCCGGGAGGGAAGGCTGAACTAAGCAGAAAGTGTGTTTTTATGAACACTGAGCTGAAGTGGAAAGAAAACTTTGAATGTTCTTTTCATTGTTTGTTTTCTTACCCTCACAGTTTTTCCCCTCCTCTAAGTTGATCTGTTCTTTTTGACTAGAATTACATCATGGTGCCATCCATCCCCATTAAGAGCTGTTGCTTCCTAAAGCCACCGTCGGGGGAACAGAACGGGGATGGTGTTTTTTGAGCTTCTATACATACTGTAATGTGGTGACATATGCATGTGGAATAAATGTCTTTAGATTGGATGTCAAAAGAGCTGGAAGTGCAAGGTCAAACTCAGTAGCCCGTGTCAATAGCTCATCTGTAATGAGGACACTAGAAAGCGTTCAGACCACAGTTGACAACTATTTCTTAAGGGAAAGTAACTTATACTTGCTCGAGGGCGTTAAATGTCGCTAATTAGCATATTCATGACATCACAGAGTTTAATTTACATACTGCTTAGTGTCAGTCCCCTATTGTATTTCTGTGCTCAAATACGGTACTGTATTTTAAGTTGAATTCTCAATAAAACTTCCCCAGCTCAATTTTTTGATTTTCTGTAAAAATACCAACATAAATAGCAATGTAAGCCAAAATATTAAATGTCATAGAAGCATATTTACAGAGTAATCCACTATTTTGTAGAGGGGGGTCAATATGACAATTTCCACCCGAGATTTGGAGCAATTTCCAGTTTACTCACAGAGCTGCATTAAGATCTCCATATCTCTGGGATTGAACAATTGAGGGCCTTTAAAATTAAGATAGCAACATGAAAGTTTGTTAAGAATCAGAATCTAAAAGTATATTAAGATATCTTTAATACCTTTTGAGTTACAGGCATGCAAACTTGAGGCAAAAAACAAGTGCTTTTTGCCATTTTTTATATATATATATATATATGACTGCGCTGTGATTTTGGCCTCATTAACATGTAAATGATCAATCAGAGAGAAAGTTAGAAGTGACAGAATGTCTGTATTTTACAGCGCTCATGTCTGTGTCAGGAAAGTAAGTATTGTGGGCCAGTACTATCAAAGTAGTTTGTCCAAAACGTCACTGGACAATGTGCTTTTTTAAAAAAAAAAAAAAAAAAAAAAAACAGTCACTAAAGGAGTCTGACATGCCAATAAATTGAGCGACAAAGTTGCTAAGTTGGCAATAAATGGCTCAGAAAGAGCACAGGTATATTTCATTTTCTGTCTCTTTTATGCACAGCTGAGCATAGAAAATTGTGCTGACAATCGATTAAAAAAATGAATTGCACATTTTTCTGTAATTAATCATGATTAATCGCATACTGATATAATATGTTGTCATAATTTCACATTCACAAATTAATGTAGAAACAACAAAGACAGTATATTTAAATGCGTTTAATGGCATCTTTAATGAAGGCCAGTATCACTGATACCAATACTGCTACTGATGTCTCTATTAAATGCAATTTCCCCCTCAATTTTAGCCATTGATTACAATCATTCAATGTTACAGTGTTATTTAAAACCATTATTATATATATTTTTAATAGGCTTTTTTAAAAATAGAGCAACAACTTAATGTAAGTAAACTTTAAATAATCTTCAGATAAATTAAATATAGATTAATCTTTATTCAAGTGAGCAAGGCAGTGAGTAAATCTCTTTTTCTTTAGTTCTTTGATTTACATCATTGTTTGCATTTACATATACCACCATAATGCGATTATAATGGGACTTTGGAAATATTGCAATTAAACCATCTCATGTAAATGCAATACTCTGATCTAAATAATGCAATTAAGCTCAATCGTAGCAAGCATAATCATTAAAATATGTGGCGTATGCCCATTTTAATCACAAAAAACAGGCATGTAAACGCTAAGCACCCTCAAACCAAAGAGCATCCTCAGTTGAGGCTGTAAAAAATAGGACTTGGTGAAGCAGATTTGGCAAATGCTGCAATGCATATTTGTGTAAAGGTTTTTATTTACCATGTGTTTTTGCAGCTTTGAGCAATGTGGCCAATCAGAGACATATCTGATGATTTCTTGAACACAATGGGCAATCAGAGGCGTTTTAATTCAGAATCCACTCACCACTTTACGAGTTACGGAAGCTCGTGAATCCTCTCAAGTGTAGACTCGATGTAAATAATAGATTTATTGTGCAGTGTAGAGAGATTCGTTGATTATAACGGAACTTTGTGAGATCTCGATGTTCATCACGGTGCCAAATAACCTTCCAATATATGTCTGTAGACATGTTTTTCATTTGATATAAGTTGGCCAGTAACACGTCTAATGTATGTCAGTACATCTTCTGTGTTGTGGAGTAATGACGGAAAGAAAAAACACTTTTTTAGCGAATAATCAGAAGTTTGAAAATTGCATGTAAACTGGAGTGAGGTTTGCTGGTGTCATGTAAACATCTTACTGCGATTAAGTCCTTCCTCTAATTATTGGAAATAATCACATTATTGGTGCACATGTAAAATTAAACTTAGTCAGTGTGACAGACTGTAGCAGGTTTGACTTTAAAAGTAGCGCTGTCTCTTTAAAACCTCATGCATCTGACACATCTGATTTTCTTAATGGTCATTTAGGACTTTTTAACTCATTTAAGACTGTGTGTACGAGGTCCCTCACCAAAAACGTGCATTTTGACAATTGTGTGAGAAATGAGTGAAAAAGCCTCTGGAAATTTTATAAGCCCTAGCCTATATCAAATAGTTACAAATAGAGAATTGAGGAAAATGACCTGAAATTGTTCCTATTTATTCATCTACAAAATAAAATAAAAAAAACAGTAAATGATATTACACACCACAAAATCTGCCACTGAAGCACAACTACAAGACCCAATAGAGGAACCTGAATGAAACCTGGGCCCGTATTCTTGAAGATTCTAAGAATCCTCTCAGAGAGCTCCTAATTTAGCTTAAAAATTTCTAGCTAGGAGTCTTAGCTTAAAAGTGATTCAGGACCAATCTGAGAGCAACTGAGCGAGGAAAAGACAAAAACTTTTATCTTAGTGAGGAGGCGGGGCTGACCCCGTTGCTAGCTATGACACAGTCTTTTGAAGACTGTGATTGGTTGGTTGTCCAAGAAGGAAGTAAAAGAGCGCTTTTAAGAGTAGGGTTTATTATAAGCCTTGACTTTGAAATTACAAGCGTAATTTTTCCTGTTCTACCGTACTCTCTCTCTCTCTCTCGTGCGCGCGCGCGCGCACACACACACACACACACACACACACACACACACACACACACACACACACACACACATTATATTCTTTATTTTTTATTTACCATGCTGTCATACTTAACGTATTTTATAGGAAATGAACAGCGACACAATAAGGTTCTGAAAGTGCTGTAACAGACCCAAATCATCGCTGCTGCATAGTTGCATTTTTCCAGTTGCCAAATATGTTAATGTAGTTAATGTAGTGATTACATCCATTTCTGGCACTATGGCATTTCTGCGTGGTGTCGGAGATGTTAACATGTCTTTAATAAGATCTGTCACAAACATGATCCCTGCACGATCTAATGTGTAGCGTCTTATTAACTCACTGTCATGCATTGTGTGCAACACATTTCTTAATGTTTCGTCCATTTTCTCCACTGCTAAAGAAACTCTGAAGCCTCTTAAAAGTCCTCGTCCGTACTCCTAACAATTTCGGACCTTAAGACCTCTTTTAAGGGTTAAGATGCTTTCTGAATTACTTTTTTCTTTACTAGGATATTTTCTTTAAATTTAAGAGGAAACACCCACATTTCTAAGAATTTTCTTAGAATTTTGTTACTAGGAGCAACTCTTAGCACTAAGATTGTTCATGAAAACGGGCCCAGATGTTTTCCTGTTATAACTTGGAGTTAGTTTGAGCCGTGGAATATGATTGATCAAGCATTTTGTGTCTAAAATGTAAGTTACTTAATATTAACTAATCATTCTGAGCTGTACTGTTACAGCTGAAGTCGTGATCATGTGGAAAAGTCCAGAAGAGACACAGAGAAAAAAAATAAATAAAAATGCTGCACAGAAATAAAGCATTTAAAACCAAATTAAATTAATTTATATGGATTTTAATGCCTATTTATTGATAAATCTAAATATTTTTAATATCAATTATCTAAGTCTATTAGCTCTATGTGAACATTACAATTTCACTCCCAACAGCAGCAGATGACAGTGAAAAATGTCTACAGCTGCGGGGAGCAGCAAGCCTGCCGGTCAAACACGCTGAATAGTCAGTGTTTCAGGAGTAAAAGTAATGCTCTACTGTGCTTTATGGACTTGGTTAGCCAGTTGGCTCGCCACAATGCAAATCCGTGCTTGAAACAAAAAACACCCTGGAGCCTTACAGAAGGAAGCCCTCATGTCTTTCATCTGACGCTGCATCACTAGCCTGAGCGTTCAATCACATGTGTATTTACTCTACACAGACCCTAAAGGAAGACGCAAGCTGGCATCTGTGAGCCGCTTCTCCTAGACAGCAGTGAGATTAAATGGAGCGCAAATGGAGACTTCTCAACTCGTCTTCTGAGAAAAAAGAACTGCCTTTTCAGATGACATCGCATCGATGTCTGAAACAGCTAAATTTACAAGACCAAATTGAGTTTTAGAAGAAACATCTGAGACAAAGGAGTAGTTCACCCAAAACAGAAAATTTGCTAAAAATGTCCTCACCCTCAGGCCATCGAAGATGTAGATGAGTTTGTTTCTGCATCAGGTTTGGAGAAATGTATCACTGTCTCAGCAATGAATGCTCTGCAGTGAATGGGTGCCGTCAGAATGAGAGTCCAAACAGCTGATAACAACATCACAATAATCCACAAGTAATCCACACCACTCCAGTCCATCAGTTAACATCTTGAGAAGACAAAAGATGAAACAAATCCATCAAGATGTTTTTAATTAAAATATGAATGCATAATCCATAATAACACTTCCTCCAGTAAAAAGTGGTCTGGTCTGAATCAGGAGAGAAATCTGCACAGATCAAGCAGCGTTTACAAGCCACAAGAGTCCAAAACAGCTCTAAAATAAATATGTGGCTGGATTTAGATGTCTGAGACAACAGGAGATGGACTTTTTCACTGGAGGAAGCTTTATACATTTACATTTAGTCATTTAGCAGTTGCTTTTATCCAAAGCGACTTACAAATGAGGACAATAGAAGCAATCAAAACCAACAAAAGAGCAAATAATATGCAAGTGCTATAACAAGTCTGTAAGTTATGGACTCGTATTTTAGCCAGAAGCAATGGTTTAAAGTAAAAAAAAAAACATCATAATGCTGGATTTGTTTCAGCTTTTGTCTTCTCAAGATGTTAACTGATGGACTGGAGTGGTGTGGATTACTTGTGGATTATTGTGATGTTTTTATCAGCTGTTTGGACTCTCATTCTGACGGCACCCATTCACTGCAGAGCATCCATTGCTGAGACAGTGATGCAATGCTACATTTCTCCAAATCTGATGAAGAAACAAACTCATCTACATCTTGGATGACCTGAGGGTGAGCACATTTTCAACTAATTTTCATTTTTGGATGAACTATTCCTCTAAATGGACACATAAGAAAAACTTCTTTTTTTTAAGACATTAACTACAAGCTGAATGTCAAACAAACTCTTTTGAGGAAAGAAACAATTCTCTGTTTTCACTAAAACATTCAAGTGTAGGTGGTTGTACTAGTTACATCATGTTGAAGGTTTTCTTGGCTCACCGGCCTTCATCTATCTGGACCATTATTTAGACTCTACCTGCTTCATGTTCGGTTTGTGCAATCTAGTCTCTCATTGGTTATATAAACCACCCAACGCTAGGAGAAAAAAATGCATGAAAATAAAAAGAAGCAAAGATTATGGAGATCTTACTTTTTTATTTGTTCCTGTAGGAACCATTTCTCAGCAGAATACTGTCAGATTACATTACATGTGAGTTGGAAATACCCTTTGAAAGACTGTAAACAACATGATGCCTCTCCAATAGTCTGAAGCTCACCTGACATCCTAGACGCAGACGGAGCTGCTGACACACAAACACCTGCAGTCCAAAGCCTAATCATATTAAAGCAGAACTAGGTATTACTGAGATCTAAAACCAGCCCGCCCTCACAAAGCTGCTAACAAATGAAGAAACACCTCCAAAGCCTTCTGGACAAAAGGTTCAAACCAAAGATTTATAATAAAATACAGTTGGAGCACTGCCTGTGGGATAAACCGCTGCATATGCATTAGATAAGAAATACTCCGATTTGCTGCACTGAAAGTTTTAGTAGTTCGTACATTTTCATCATTCAAGCGACTGATGAAATATTGAACAGTGATCTGCCTTCAAGGGACAAAATGTCTGAGAAAGTATATCAGAATGAATTCAAAAGACATTCATACATTCACACACACACATACAAATTATTTATATATATTAGTGCTGTCAAATGATTAATCGCATCCAAAATAAACATTTTTGTTTATGTAATATGTGTGTATATTTATTATAAATACACACACACACACACAGTATATATTTAGAAAATATTTACATGTATATATTCATATTGATATAATTTATATTATATATAAATATATTTAATATATAAATATATTTTTTTCTTAAATATATACATGCATCTGTGTGTATTTATATATACATAGCACACACACATATTATGTAAACAAAAACTTTTATTTTGGATGTGATTAATCGTGATTAATTGTTTGACAGCACTTATTTATATATATGTGTGTGTGTGTGTGTGTGTGTGTGTGTGTGTGTGTGTGTGTGTGTGTGTGTGTGGTGTGTGTACATATGAAGTCTGTCTAAACTGGTAAAATTAAATACAGTAATTGAATCTTTATTTGGTTGAACTTCAAAACGTCTTTGCAAGTATATGTGTGTAAATGTGTGATTGATTGCCACTGTGAGGTTCTCATCTGCCTGCTGTTTCAGCATGACTGCTGAGCGTAAACTAAACCACTGAGATATTACTGTAATCCAGAGCATTTAAGAGTATGATTATGATGTGACCGATGTAGATGAAGAAACTTATCACTGATACCTGCAAACACAAGCGAGTGTAAAAACACACTTGAATCCATACAGCTGAGGAGAGGTGTGAAAATGTGCTGTGATCTACCGATGTCACGTGCTTATTCATTTTCTAACACACTGAGATACAGAAAACTCAGATGTACAAACTTGTTGCTTCTGCATGACCTCCAGCTCCAGTCGTTTTAGTAATAGAGCACTGCTGCCATCTTCTGGCTGTGTTTGGAACAGACACTGGCTGCTGATCACTAGAAAGAGTCCGTAAAATAAGGCCCAATGCACTAATGTACATTAATGTTACAGTTTTTCTCAATTGCTAAAACACTAAAACCCATTGGCTGAACAAAGTTCTCAGTTACCTGACCTCATTGAGCTAATTGTGCAGTCTGTTGTCAATACCTTAAACCATTTCACATGGTAAAACACAATTTGCAGATCTCACTAGACTTTTCAGCAAAACTCTAAACACATTCTCATTCTCAAAACATTCTGCACTCTAATGCACATGTCATCCATACTGGTAAACACAAGTGGCAACAATCAAATACAAATAGAGAACACATGTCCTTGACTGAACACAACCACTCAAAATTGATGTAGCCTGTTTCAAATGATGTGACAACCAATATAAGCCAGTTCAGAGAGCAAACAGGTTGGGAAGGAGAAAGTCTGAGAATGATAGAAGAAACAATGTGAGAGGACGAGGACGAGTGCGTATGCGAGGTGGGCGACGAGGAGGAAGAGGAGGAGGGGGGCAAGAAAGAGGAAGAGGAGGACGAAGAGGAAGAGGAAGACAGAGTGGAAATATCTGATGAAATTCGAGCAACAGTCATAGACCATGTTCTTGTCCATGGATTGACCATGAGGGAAGCAGGACTTGGAGTGCAACCCAATTTGAGCCGATTTTCTGTGCCCATCATAGTAAAGACATTCAGAGAAGAGAACAGGTACAGTATACTACTGTATGTTTGTAATTGCAAATTTACTGTACTACACTATATGCAGCTGTTTCAATAGACATTTGTAAAGTTCATCACTGTATGTATAGTACTGCATGAATATTTATTGTAACTGCACATCTACTTTTTGTAGAATTGCAAGGCTGCCACATGCAGGTGGAAGGACAGCTATATTCACTCGGGAGCAAGAGGCCGTTATAGTGGGCATGGTCCTTCAAGATAATGTAATACAACTCAGAGAAATCCAGGAACGAGTGATACAAGACAACACACACTTCCAGGGAATCGACAGTGTGAGCATTTCCACAATTGACCGTGTCCTCCATCGTAACAGGATGCGAATGAAACAAGTATGCAGAGTACCTTTTGAGTGCAACTCACCAAGGGTGAAAGAACTGCGAGCTCAGTATGTGCAAGTAAGTGTACATTCAGAAACATTTACTGTAATCCAGATTGTCTACAGTACTAACACATACTATGTGAATGACATTACTCTTCAGTACATACAATGTATGTGAATCAGAAGTGCATACAGTAGGCCTAATTGTACTCTACAATATAGCACTGTCTCTGTACGACTTACAAAATTCTAAATACAGTAAATACATTGAGGAGTTTTTCTCTAAATACATTGAGGAGTTTTTCTCCTCTTGGAGATGGAAAGTATATGATAGACAACCCTACACCAGAGTAAATCTGCTGCAAGCCATGGATTTAGCCTGTGGTGATATAGGTGAGGAATCATGTCAGGGCTGGATACTGCACACAAGAGGCTTCTTCCCCCGTTGCCTCAGGAGGGACAATATTGCTTATGATGTCGACGAAGTGCTCTGGCCTGACCCAGTCCAAAGACAAGAAGAAGCACATTGATCACGTTTACTCCTCTGATTTTTGTCCCTTTTAGTATTGTATACTGTAGTACAGTGCATTGTAGGCTGTATACTGTCCAATGAACAAATTGTATGGCCCTGAACATTGTGCTTTCATTTGTTAACAGTACTGACTGCTCAATAGATTTTGACTGGTTGCAGGTTCATATCAACAAAGAACAAGAATTACAGTATCACAGAGACAAAGGACAAGTTTGTGAGCTGCAGGGTACAGTACTGTAAAAATAGGGGTACAAGGAGGAGGAAGAACAAAAAAAATTGCAAAGAGCAAAGCAGAGTAGTAATTTCTGATCAATTTTGAGCTACTATGATAGAACATGTTTTCGTTCATCAAAAGACAATGACGGAAAAATATTACATTTGTTTTGAGATTAAAAATGTACTTCTCCCTGAGAACTATATGTTTTGAACAATGGGTTTTCTATTTTTTGGTGTATTGTTTACTGACTGCTTGATAGTGTATATCACTTTGATCACTTTGTTTATGATTTGAGAGCAGTGCTTGATTTTGAACGCAGGTCAAACGGTTTTGAGGCGAAAGTTTCATTTTGCGAGAGGAGTCAGAGGTTTTGTAAATAGTGCTTGAAGATGAGATTTTGTGTTTAATGGTTTCAGAAAATAGAGCAAGGTTTCGGAAATTGTTTCAGCAATTGAGAAAAACTGTAATATGAAGGAATTCTTTGTATTGATTGTTCACAGGTGTTTTACTTGTGCTTAAAATTACGCATCACATTTGTTTTAAGGGTTATTGGAGATGTCCGTAACTCAATGAATAATGTCCTGGCAGAAAAATACATTTTCTGATTTTTTTTTCCTCCTTACAGTTTTTATTGCATTTGAAATCACGCAGTAATAAATATTTTAAATAGCATGATGCTACATCACATGGCATTGTTTGGTTGCATGTTTAACCCTTGTGTTGTGCTGAAAATCCTTGATTTAATCAATAATGACCGGCCAGCCTTTTGTAAATCTCTCATTCTGTTATATTATGACCAAATATTACATTCAGACTTTTAGTCAACTTGTGTTCTTTCAGTTAGCGCAGGGTTTGTATTTATTTTGCTCGTAAGCCCTTATTGATCTGATCTTATGCACCTCGGTTTTTGAGTGAAACAAAGCATTATTTGTGGATAATACTGTCAAATGTAATAATAATTTACTCAAATGTGAAGTGCATGAGCTCAGATCAGTGAGGTCACTATACAAAAACATACAAGTACTGATAAAAATCATATAGAATCTTTCAATTTAATCAATAATAAAAATGATAAAATTCTTCTGAGAGAGACCTTTTTAAAAAATTATTTTAGTAAATTTTCTGAGTAAAAACGTTGTCTAATATCATTTAAAATTGGACATTGTAATAAAATATGTTTTACACTTTTTACAGAAGTCACAAACTGGTTTCTCTTCCCCTTTCAATAAATATGTGAGTCTTGAAGATCCAATTCAACATCTTGTGTATACAACCTGGATCCAAAAAGAAATACAAAACCTGTGCTAATTTAAAGAAAACAAGTTGAAAAAAAAAAAGATTGAAGCCAATATTTGGTAGTAATATAGCATAGTGAGAGATTTATAAGCTTTTATAACAACTCCAGTGTAAAAAGGTGGGGGGGAAATTCCCCCCAAAAAGTTCAAAAATCATTTCATTATTAAAACGGTTATTTTGTATTTAAATTTGTGTTAAAATGTCTCTAAATTTGGGAGTCCAATCCAAAAATGAGTTAAAAAGGATGTCAAAAATTGTGTCTAATATTCCTTCTTCATCGGTCACAGCTGCAAACTAAACACACAGCATGAGAAGTAAAGCAATGTTTCAAACAGCCACACAAGACACCGTTGAGATAACAATGGTTTAGTGGAGCTGGTTGAAGAGGTTTAACTGGTTAGTTGGTTTGAGTGGACACTCAGTATTGAAACACTGCCAGGTCTCATTCAAAGTAAGTGAAGCTCAATATGAAGCTTTTCAAAATATTTCAAAGAGTACACATGGAAAATATTAGCCAAACTATCAGACGATTCATATTTGAAAACACTCCAAACCCTGCGTAGAAACACAATCCATATTAGCCTATAAAACACTGTCCTAATGACCAGTATCAGTTACAAACAGTGCGAGTTACTTTCATGATAAGCCCACAGCACTGGTGCAGTCCTGATGTTTGACCTCAGTGGAGACATTTAGAAAAATGAACTATTTTAATGATGTTCAGCATCTTCTGAGAGCATTAGTTCAAGAAAATCCTCACGATTAATAATCTTATTTGTACTGAAATAATGAGAAATACTTCCCGTCAGGATTGCATAAGCCATGATGAAAAGTGCATATGGCCAAGCAGAGTTACGGTACACAATAAACAAAGTATATATTAACAGTCAAATATTCATTTATGACTCTACAATGGATCAAATAAAACACTGTCATTGTCACATATTCACCAAATTTCTGGCAGCAATATACTCATAAATCACACAATATTCAACCCCAATGAGGAGTGAAATAGAGAACAAATTAAAACAGTGCAAATACTAGCAAACTACCAGCAGATGGAGACAAACAGACTGGTGAAGACTCGTCTTAAAATCCAGGACTAATGACTGCACCACTGAAAGAGACCAGCAGAGACCAGCACAGACCAGCAGAACTCGATCAGGTTGATCTGCTGCCCTACACTTGAACTTTAACGCTTCTGGTCTCTCATCCAATCAGGTGCCCTGGTGAGACAGAACTGATTACACCAATCAAAGGATTGATGCACTTTCTGCCAGCCAATCAGTGGGCTGTATTTACTGTACAGATCCACAGACTGCTGAAGATGTAGATGTGCTTTCTGTATCAGTCCAGAAGTCCTTCTTCCAATTCCAGGGTGACTGTCCAGAATGAAGTGGCCATTAAAGTTTCTGTATTTACTTATTTAAGCAGCAGTGGCATTGGTTTTTACAGAGAGACAAGTATCTTCTTTAACATTCTTGAGGTACTAATATATAAACGTTAGTTTTTGAGAATCAAAGTAGCTACACAAAATGATCTTGTCCCTTATCAGAAATATAAAACTTTATGCATGACCCATAAAACTGAAAACTGATCTCAAATCCACTCAAATGATCTTCTTGAGAACAAAAAGTTTACCAATAAAATGCTTTCCCCCTTAAATTCCCTCAGTTTAAAGGTAAACATTTTTTCAACTTAATAATAATAATAAGTCATCATCATCATCATCATTAAAAAAAAGTTTTGCATTTCTATCAAGTAAAATATATACATTTCTTTAGACATGCTAATCAACAGCAGGAAATACACTTCATATTGCATTTTGTCATACTATATGGGGTAAGTTGTCACAATGAAAGCTGCTATTTAACAGACTTTTAGATGCATTCAATATAGGTGCAACATTTAGAAATAATTAAGAAACACAACATTAAAAATAATAATAACTGATTCAATCACCCAACTTAACAAGAAAAGGTCTCAGCTCTAACAATTTGTTTCTTCAAATTAATTTGAAGTGAGTGAGTTGAGTTAGTCTAGATCTGCTATTGAAAACACATAATTAAACAACCTTAACTAAAGGAATCACAGCATCCTCATCAGACAGGCTGATACTCGTCTAACAAATCTTACAGAAGACAATCATAAATCATATGCAGTGCAAACACCTCTATCATATACCACAGGTGGGGAATATTAATGATTTGAGGGCAGTTTGCGCAGGTGCATCCCATCAGTCCACTACAGCACACACAGTTAGTTTCATCTGAGCCATTGAAGAATAAAGTCAAAGTGAGGCTTTCAGTGTGACAGTCAGCAGTGTTTAGAGTTATCTAGCATGTCTTTTAAGATGCAATAATGCTCTTACCTTGAGAGCAGCGATGTTCTCCATTCTCCAGTCTCTTTAAAGTCCAATGATAGTCCACAAACGTCCCATAGCGACATCCCATCTCTCTCCAGCAAACATGAACTCTCCTATAGATATGAATCGATTAAAGGCACGTCTTCTTCATCCTCGCAGTAATGTTATGTATTCCTCCTGCGCGCTGTAACGGTGTAAAACACTAAAGACAATCAACATACACTTCGACAAAGAAAAGCATAGTCCTAGAAGTGAAAAGTCCGCAGGAATCCATGTTGCCTGATGATAATGATGATGAGAGAGCTCCGCTGCGTCCAAAGTGAGAAGTTCAAGCCTCTGAAAGTTCCCAAACTCAACAAGTGCGCCCTTCATGCCACAGGCGCGCACACGCGCTCAGAGCAGCGCTGCTGCATCATGGGAGTTGTAGTTTGTCCCAAACCTTTTTTATTATTATTATTCTTTTATATACGCTATATACTATTAAGGCTATATCATATCTCATCTATTATCGGTATGTCTAATATTAATGGTGCATTAACATATATTAACCAATATTTTCAAAGTGCATTATAATATTTTGGATGCAGTTTTTTATGAGGCCAGATTAATTTAAAATTACTTGCACAGCATCATTGAATCATTGAATCACAGCATCATTGAAAAGAACTAGTAAAATAAAAAAATAGTTTAAAAAAATAGTAAAATAAAATTTGTATATGCAGTTACAGCATATAAAACCATTACATTTGAAAACCCATATAAAATGAAATAATACTCAGATTTTTTTAATGTAACATTTTATGGAACCTTTAAACAAAATATTTAAAATATATATTCATAAATAAAAAGTTTGCATATGTGTTTGTTTTATGCTTTGTATCATATTTGATACATTCTTTTCTGGCTCATATAGTCTGATATAGTGAGAATATGGTGGGAAAACACCTCAGGCTCAAACTGAGCTAAAATATGCAATTTGGTGCAGATTCTGATATTTATATGGACAAAAGGTAGATACATAAAATGCATGTAAATCAGTTGTCACTCTATATCTCCAATAATATGTCTTAGTAAGATGAGATTGAAATGATCCAAACATATAATGCAATGCTGATTGAGAGATGAAGAAATAAAGTCTCCTCAGAAGATGTGAGATGAAGATCATTCCTCCGCTGAGGAACAGTGAAAGTAAAGCTTCTGGAAACAAACGCTCCTCAAAAGATCCTGATGATCAGATTTGAGACTAAAACATGATTGATGGAGAATCAAGTAAAGCTGAGCTGCTTCAGTCCAGTAAGAGTTCATCTGGAGATATGACTGCAGTTATTCTGACGTTTACTTGATCAAAATAAGTAAAGTTTGACAGCTAAAGGACACGTGAAGCAGCAGCTGAAGCTGGATGATTGTACAATTACACTAAAAGAGCTTTGACTTTGTTATTCAGATGTATAGCTGCATGTTTAGGATTTATTATATATTCATATTTAGTTTTGATAGAATTATTTCCTTTACAACACTATATAGTGAAATAAATCTGTAAGAGTTAGTGCATATGTGGTCAAAAGCAATGATTTATTGAATAATACGCGCTCACCCACACACATAATTCTTGGTTGGTGAGCTCGTCCAAGCTGCATTACTGCGTGACCGGGAGGCAGACTACCAAACACAAAGACATTGTGAGCCGTCTCTCTGTTTAACCCCAACACATTCCTTCACACATGCCATAACCAAAACCACTTCAGTGCCACAGCTCATATGACTGCAGCAACTATTCCAGGTTATGTGAAAAACACAAAAGAAAGACCTCTTTCTTCATGATCTGGGTCAGGGTGATGAGAGCGGCACGACTCATAAACATTGTTGTGTGCCATTTATTCAAAACTGACCCTTTTTTGGGGGGCTTTTTATTATAAGTGGTTTCATTTACATGACAAACTATATCTGATGTAACTTTCAACACAGAGTCAGTCTTGTTAATTGCAATAACCAGCTCCAGTCTGGAGTTAACATTCAGAACAGAGCTCTATTGACTCAACAAAAGACAGATGAAGGGGACTCGGTGCAAGCAGTTGGTCGGTCTCCCTCTTATTCAAAGACTTAGGGATCAACAATGAAATCTTTTAAGTAAGGCTTCTAATGTGATGAGGTATTGATTGCAACCTTCTTATCCACCTCGGCATAATCAGAAAGTTTAGGGGCTGAAATTGAATCCATTGCTGTTCACGTCAAACTGCTGCCACAATGCATTGTCTGAGCCATAAATATGTGATCCAGCTGGCTAAGCTCGGTAAGAAGCTTATGGAGAAGCATATTCAACTGGTATATGGGAATTTGTCATTCAGTTTCTTTGGTCGCCCTGTTGGATAATGCAACAAAGTGATGGACCAAGAAGTAAATGTGCAGTTTGAACAAAAGACTGAAGCTATGTGGTGGAGGACAAAAATGAGATTCAGACAGAAGTTCATACGGGCTAAATATAACTCTAACTCGATGTGCATTGTAAAACTTCCACCAAGGAAAAGATTTAGCATGAATGCACAGGAGTAACATGGTGTTATAGATTAGCCACTTTACAAGAGGAAACCACTAGATTAATGGCCACTTCAAGGGCAAAACATTGGGTTTCCTCCACGTTTCCTTCATAGTTCATATACTATTTTGACTGAAACACTTCCTACTTCATTGGCACTTTTCATGAATACAGAGTACAAAGCAGAGTCTGAAGTAATTATCATCCAGAAAATGTCCAAATGTCAACCTCAGCATGTTTATACAAATGATATGTGCTGTTCTTATTTTCTGTTGAAGCTACTATTTTTCTAAACATGTTACCAACATTTGGAGATAGATTTGTGTGATTTTATCTAGCATTTTAACAATTAATATTAAAATAAATATTATATTTGAAAAAAAGAAAAAGAAACGAGGAAAAAAAAACTAAGCTTTCAGAGCTAGTTTAGGACCAAATATGGCCTATAAATTAAATATATAATATAATATAATATAATAAAAAAAAATAATGATAATTATTGATAACAGAGTCTGATTAATGTAATTACCATCAAGAATGTCAAAAATCCATTCATTTGATGCAAAACCACACTGTAAAAGATGATTGAAATTTTAACGGTAAAGATTGTTCCCTTGTGATATACGGTCAAAACCTGAAACAAGTCCAGCAGGACATTTTACGTGTTTGTACAGTCAAATATTACGTTTACAGTTTTTAAAAGTGAAAAAGAACAAGTCATTTTATAATTTACATTAAAACCGTAAATGCTCATTCCCAGAATTCCCTGTGTGACACTTTTGATGGTTTTTATTTAAAATAATTATGTTTCTTCTAGATTTGTTTCTTATCAGTTATGTACATGAAGTTTTTTACTTAACATCTTATGTTGTTAATGCTTATTATATTCTGTTAGTGTTATCATGACTGTGTTTTGTATTTGTGTGAATGGCATTGTGAACCTTGTATATATTCATATTTACCTCCTCAGCTTGTGGAAATCATGTGGCTTTCTGTTTATCACCTGTATCTTTGGTATTTGTCCGTGTATTATAAAGACACAAAACTGATTTTACTACTTCAGTAGGTTGGTATTTTAACGTACCATTTAATGAAATATATAATTTTTTTCTGCAGTTTTTTCAGCTACTTTTTATGATATGTAAAGTATTTCCTGATAAGGGTTATTGCAGCTATTGTTCTTCACATTTTTTAGCTTGCAGTCTTTTATGAACACTGATGTAAGTCCATGTATGAATACAGTATAAAGTATGAACAGAAGAAAGCAGCTTGATAGGACTGTTAAACATTAAATTACACTTACACTAACAATCTGTGCCAGAAGACATCAGTTAGCCTCAAAACAACAGCAGTCAGAAAATCACTTTATTACTCGTTTCTCCCTGTCTGAGCAATGACATGAAAGAAGCTCAATGTCCTTCACACACAGTGCAGAACAAATGAACACTAATGGGTTGTACAGTAATCATTTTACATCATTTATGTGAATTTTACCTTACATTTCACCTATCCATAGTCTTGTTGCATATCTGTAATCATCAGCAATTAAAAAAAAACATAACATAACATTATCCATAAAATGACAACTTCATTTCATAACTTGAAAGCAAACAGCTGACTGGAAAGACTAGTTCAAAAACATCCAATTTACTTAGTCATCAGTGCCTTTCATTCAAATGAGTGCATAACAATATCTAGAACATATGGTCTTTAAATTAATGATGGGAAGCACTCATGTACAGACGTACACACGCACTCACGTACAGACGTACACACGCACACATGCACACACGTACACACGCACGCACGCACACACGTACACACGCACACACGCGCGCGCACACACACACACACACACACCTAAACAACCCCTCAAGTCACTCATTCAAGTTTGAATAATTTTTCAAGTATTTTTCAATCAATCCTTCCACCATGTCTAAATAAATGTGGTCCGTGAGTCATTCATAAAACTATGAAAGCCTGTTTCCGCCATTGAATAAAAAATCAGAAAAGATGATTATCTTTTTATCTCACAATTCTGGATTTGTTTCTTGTAATTATGACTTCTTTTCTCAGACTTGTGAGATAAAGACTCACAATTATGCGTTTTTAAAGCCCAATTCAAAGGACAAAAAACTATTTTCTTACAATTATGACTATTTCTCCAAATTGTGACTTTTTTTCTTGTAATTCTGACTTCTTTTCTCAGAATTGTGAGACAAAAAACGACTTTATTTGAGTTGTGACTTTTATTTCTCCAAATTGTGACTTTACAACTCGCAATTCTGACTTTTTTTTTTGCACAATTGCGAGTTTATATCTTACAATTCTGCCTTTTTTCCTCAAAAAAAAAAAAAAAAAAAAAAAAAAAAAATTGAATTTTGAGATAAAATGTTGCAATTACCTTTTTTATTTTTAACCAGTGGCAGAAACAGACTTCCATATAAAACAAATAAAATAGCAAAAAAAAATAGATAAAATACATTAAGTAGAAAAACATTCCATTGATCAATAAACCTATCCACCCAGAAGAAAGGCTGCTTTGGTCACTTTTTTCAGTGTAGTCAGCTGACATTCGAAGATTCGACCAATGAAAAGGCTCAGCCAAGCCCCACATCCAGTGACATCATGACGATGAAGCCCAGAATGGACATCCATGAGGCCAGTTTCCCGTTCCCGCTGTAAAGAAACACACACAGTCAGTGGTGTGTGAGCATCTGCAGTCTTTGAACGCTTTCACTGTGCTGCTGCTCACCTGACTTGGGCTTCAGGAATGATGTCATCAACCACCACATACACCATGGCTCCTGCAGCGAAGGCCAGAGCGTAGGGTAGCAACGGCTCCGCCAGCACCACGGCAACGGCCCCTAGCAACCCCGCCAGAGGCTCCACCATCCCACTCAGCTGCCCGTACCTGTGAGACAGAGACACACATAAAACACTGCAGCGCTCTGAACGCTTCCACGGCTCAGACATCAATCAAGACAAATAGACCATAATACATGTTTGTGACTGTGGCCTTGGTCCAAAACCTAGAGAGCTTCCTTCTGAGACAGCATCCTAACTACTAGCTGACCAATATAGAAGGCTGATATACTGGCCGAAATTTGCCTTTTTATTATCATTTTTTACATTTATTTTATTTATTTATTTAAATTACGTTATTTATTTATTTTTGGCCAATAAGTGACAGATGCATGACTTAAACTGTAATTATTTATTTATGTATTACATTTTTCTGTTTGGCCAATATCTGTCAGAAGTGGGACTTGAACAGTAATCTTTTTCTTTCTTTCTTTCTTTCTTTCTTTCTTTCTTTCTTTCTTTCTTTTTCTTCATATTAAGTCTTTTCAGTGTTGGAAGCAGGGCTTAAACAGTATTTATTTATTTAAAATTAAGTTTTCTGTTTGGCCAATAAGTGTCAGAAGCAGGATATAAACAGTAAGTTTTTTTTATCCTGATTGGCTGATAAGTGTGGGAAGCAGGACTTGAACAGTAATTATTAGTAATTACCACCAAATACTATCATACTTTTGCAAATTCCAGCATCGGTCATCCAAAAAAAATCCATATCTGTCGACCACTAATCCTGACTGAAATGAACCTCACAGGTGACAGATTTAAAAACTATATTTTACACCAAATAAGGCTATTTACCAAATGGATTGGACCCCAAAACACAGCCTATTTAATAAAACAGATTAGGCCTTATTTTATCAAATAGACTGGACTCAAAATATAGTTTATTTAAATTGGTAACTTACAAGTAATAAAAAGAATATAACATTTTTATTTTATGATTATTTTTTTTCCACTGAGCTTGGCTCAGTGCATCTAGGATCACCTTATCTGCAAATGTTTGTCCAATTTACAGTCTCTAAACTGTTCGGAGCAGCCTTAGCACTGGAAGTGCAAATGACAGCTGAAAACAGCACCCATGCAGGCAGCTCACTAGGTTTTGGATCTGAATGTGTATCTGTCTGGACTCACCAAAAGGATCGCCATGTGGACACCCCAGAACCCCGCAACGGGAGACTCACGGCAAGGCCTTCTGGAAAGTTCTGAATGCCAATGCCAATAGCCAGATTTCTGAAAGAAACAGACATTATCACTAAATCAGTTCCCAACCGTGAGCACACACAGATCTTTTCAACTTTTTCACAACTATTTTCCTTTTTGGCAGATCGGTATTAAAGTGGTCCAAATGACTCTTCCTCTGAGTCTTCTGAAGCAAAACTGTACATTTGTGTCTGTTCCTTCAAATTATCATGGCTATTTTACATTTTGACGAATTAGTGGCTAATTTGTATGAATCTTGAAGAACATTCTGGCTCTTCAACATAATGCATGTGAACGAGGACTAAAACTTCCAAGCTCCAAAATGCCAAAAGAGCACCATTAAACTATTATTAATGCGGTCCAAATGGCTTTTTCAAAATTTTCTGAAGAAATATGACCCTGGATCACAAAACCAGTCATAAGGCTCAATTTTTTGAAATTGGAATTTATACATAATCTGAAAGCTGAATAAATAAGCTTGTTAGGATAGGACAATATTTGGCCGAGATACAACTATTTGAAAATCTGGAATTTGATGGTGCAAAAAAATCTAAATATTGAGAAAATGGCGTTTAAATGAAGTTCTTGGCAATGCATATTACTAATCAAAAATTAAGTTATGATATATTTACAGTAGGACATTTACAAAATATATTCATGGAACATGATCTTAATGTAATATCCTAATGATTTTTGGCATACAAGAAAAATGTATAATTTTGACCCATACAATGTATTGTTGGCTACTGCTACAAATATACCCCAGTGACTTAAGCCTGGTTTTGTGCTCCAGGGTCACATATGCTGTCAATTTTGGTCTGTTTCTCCAACATCCTCATTCAATGATTTTCATACAATCTGTTATTCTGAATGCCAATAGCCAGATTTCTGAAAGAAACAGACATTATCGCTAAATCAGTTCCCAACGGTGAGCACACACAGATCTTTTCAACTCTCTTAACTTGACACGTGATCTCAGCGAGAGATTTAACGGCGTTGACCGTGCCAGCCTGGAGAAACAACTGCTGACTAAAGCTCTCCAGGCGAAGGCTCTGAAGCACAACATACGGGTGTGTCGTACCACAAGACCACGAGAAAAGCGGGTTACGGACGGGGCACGAGCTACATCTGGAATCACGCTGTTGTGTTTGGATAATCCTGCGTGAGAGTTTCTCGCACAAGCCAAGACGGTGACTGTAAAACGGCTCACGAATGTGTCAAACGACAGCGTAAGAACAACACTTCATTATGAGGATGGTTTAGATTTGTGGGAAGGCGCTGGGAGCCGGTTTCTCTCCTGAGGCGGTCTGAGGGTGGTCTCCGCCGCACAACTGATAAGCAGCTCTGTTTGTTTGGCCTGCACTTCTCCGCATCGTAATGCAAGCGGCCTCTAGAAGTTCCCGGAACCTCCCGGAGCCTGCGCTCACAAAGCAAGAAAAGCTGCTCTGTTTTGACTCCCCCTCTCCACCAGCCCAACACTCTTTCACTGCCTTCTTCAATCTCTCCTGCTGTACGATGTGCGCTGGCATACGCTCAAGGTACTGCCCCCAGAGAAGTCAGATTAATGACATCTAGTCACGGAAAGGCTTACAGCGCCTGTGTAATGCTGGAGAGTTTGAGGGAAAGACTGAAGAGAACTGATTCAAACTCTTTCTTACATGCAACACAGAATCAAAGTAATGCAACAAAAATGAATGTGCATGAAGGAGAACTAGAACCGTCAAGCTCCAAAATAACAAAAAACACTGTTAAACTATTATTAAAGTGATGCAAATGACTCTTCTTCCAAGTCTTCTGAAGCAATACTGTAAATTTTGGACTGTTCCTTCAACACAATCTCATGGCAGTTTCTAACCATTTTAAGTTATGACAAATTGGTGGCCAATTTGCATGAATTCATAAAATCTCGTTCGTACAACTTGAACATTCTGGCCGTTCCTTTCAATGTAATGCACGTGAATGACAACTAGGACAAAAAAAAGGACCATTAAAATATTATTAAAGTGGTCTTATTATAGTGGATCTTCCAAGTCTTCTGAAGCAATACTGTAAATATTTGTCTGTTCCTTCAACACAATTTCACGGCAATTCGTCACTAATTTACATTTCAGCAAATTGGTGACTAATTTGTATGAATTTGTACATTTACATTTAATGTAATGCACATGAATGAGGACTAGGGGTCCGTTCTTCATACCTCGCTTAATATATCTGAGATGATGTGAAAGATTCCAGATCTTCTAATCCTGATAACTGATCTCAGGCTAATTTGGTTCTTCAAACGAATTTGCGTATTAGATTAAAATATCTGGATTAAATTGTCTAAAATTACTGCGCGTTCTCGTGTTCCCCGAAAAGGGCAGATGTATCGATACTCGAAACCACGATCAGCAATGCAGTGATTGGCTGGCGGCAAGACAGCAACGTAATGACATCATATCATTAAAAAAGACACCTAACGAAAGAGTTGACAAAATTTCTGGACCTTTATAAGGAAACAGCCAAGCGAACAAAACTACATAAATGTATATAGATATAAATAGATAAATGAGATGTAAATAGATAAATGAAATGTGGACTGCTTTTAATTTATTTGTATTTTTTTACATGATTCCCAATTATTTATATTCATGACTTCTAGTATTTGTACAGGCTTTAATTTTTTTTTCAATGTTGTAATTAGCAATTCATTTAATTTTATCTTTTACGCAGATTTGTTACGTGACAGCATTAATTACAGTTTCTTAAAGATCAAGTTATCTGCATCTCCTGCGCTCCATCAGGTCACTCCCATAATATCTGTCATCACTCAAATTAATGCACAGCTCAGATTGACTGTATAGCATGTGTGTAAGAATCCAATACAATTATAAAGTAATTATTTAATCACTAATAAATCTTTCAAGTAGTAAAACTGGCTGTGTCTAGTATTATAGACTACACGACATTATCTTATTTTCAAATTAATTTTTAAATTTGTATTATTTTAAATGATTGTCCCTGGACCAGTAGGGTACTCTTGTAATAAAGTAGCGATGACTGGTACCTATTTTAAGTATCAATTCTGCTTAAAAAGATGCGATCTAATCCTGTTTACATGAAATAAACCTGCTCCAGATCAGGTTTAAGCTTACGGACCTGTTGCTATGACAGCAAGTCCAGGATGAGCTTCGAAGAACCAAATGATCCAAGATCAAGCGAAATCATCAACAATCAAATCCAGCTAACTGAGTTAGCGACGTACGAAGAACGGACCCTAGGACTGTCAAACTCCAAAACACAAATAAATAAATAAAACAAACTTCACCACTAAAATATTACCAAAGTGGACAATTGGCTCTTCTTCCAAGTCATCTGATGCAGTACTGTAAATTTTAGTCTGTTCCTATAACACAATCTCATGGCAGTTCCCAATTAGTTCCTTTTTGGAAAATTGTTGGCTAATGTTTTAATTTGTACTAATTCATCTAATTCATACTTTTTTTGTACATCTTGAAGAACATGGCTATTTTTTTCACCTTCATGCACGTGACTAAGGACAAGGACTATCAAGCTCTAAAAAAAAAAAAGAAGAAGAACAAATAAACATTAAAATATTATTAAAGTGGTAGAAATCACCATTCTTCCAAGTCTGAAGCAATACTGTAAATTGTGGACTGTTCCTTCAAGACACTCTCATGGAAGTTCATAATTAATTTACATTTTGGCAAATTGGTGGCTAATTGGTACAAATTTTACATCTTGAAGATTCTTGCAGAATCCTGGCCTGCTCTTTTCGATGTAATGCATGTGAACGAGGACTAGGACTGTCAACCTCCAAAAAAATCACCACTAAAATAATACAACCTGAATTCCGGAAATGCTGGGACATTTTTTAAATTGGAATAAAATGAAAACTAAAAGACTTTCAAATCACAAGAGTCAATATTTTATTCACAATAGAACACAGATAACATAAACGTTTAAACTGAGAAATGTTACACTTTTATCCACTAAATGAGCTCATTTCAAATTTGAAACCTGCTACAGATCTCAAAAAAGTTGGGGGCAACAAAGGGCTGAAAAAGCAAGAAATTTTGAAAAGATTCAGCTGGGAGAACATCTAGCAACTAATTAAGTTAATTGACATCAGGTCTGTAACATGATTAGCTATAAAAGGGATGTCTTAGAGAGGCAGAGTCTCTCAGAAGTAAAGATGGGCAGAGGCTCTCCAATCTGTGAAAGAGTGTGTAAAAAGATTGTGGAATACTTTAAAAATAATGTTCCTCAATGTCAAATTGCAAAGGCTTTGCAAATCTCATCATCTACAGTGCATAACATCATCAAAAGATTTTAGAGAAACTGGAGAAATCTCTGTGCGTAAGGGACAAGGCCGAAGACCTTTGTTGGATGCCTGTGGTCTTCAGGCCCTCAGACGACACTGCATCACTCATCAGCATGATTCTGTCATTGACATTACTAAATGGGCCCAGGAATACTTCCAGAAACCACTGTCGGTAAACACAATCTGCCGTGCCATCTGCAGATGCCAACTAAAGCTCTATCATGCAAAAAGGAAGCCATATGTGAACATGGTCCAGAAGCGCTGTCGTGTCCTGTGGGCCAAGGCTCATTTAAAATGGACTGTTTCAGAGTGGAAAAGTGTTCTATGGTCAGACGAGTCCAAGTATGACATTCTTGTTGGAAATCAAGGACGCCATGTCCTCTGGGCTAAAGAGGAGGGAGACCTTCCAGCATGTTATCAGCGTTCAGTTCAAGCATTCAAGTGCTTCAACCTCCTGCTTGTAAACCCCCGTCCTCATTCATTGTAATTTTATGCAAAGGAGCGATGAGTACATGACTCAAAACTGCTCCTTCTGTGTTGCACAGAAGTCAAGTCAAGTTTGAAACAAAATCCTGCAATCCATGTGTACCAATCTTTGGAATTACAGGTTGAAAAATTCCTGATTCAAACATTTATTTACATTTTCATTAGTGGAAATTTACTGGAAATCAAACCCATGACCTTAAGTTTCATTCTTGAAAAACAATGTTCCTCAACGTCAAATTGCAAAGGCTTTGCAAATCTCTGTGCGTAAGCGTTTGTGGGGAAGTCGTGGCCTAATGGTTAGAGAGTCGGACTCGTAATCCAAAGGTTGCGAGTTCGAGTCTCGGGCCGGCAGGAATGTACAGCGCTCTCTCCACCTCAATACCACGACTGAGGTGCTCTTGAGCAAGGCACCTAACCCCCAACTGCTCCCCGGGCGCCGCAGCATAAATGGCTGCCCACTAGTGATGCGCGGGTCGGGTTTTTTCCAACCCGCGGGTCCCGCTTTTATGAAATTATTCGGCCCGCCCCAGCCAGCCCCAGCCCGCCCCGCACCACTGTATCTATTTTTACAACCCGCCCCGCCCCGCACCCGCGACCATTAAATAGACATACTAGGCATTGTAATGTAAATGAAAACAGCCTTTATTTCAGCCTGAAAGTGCTTGGAAACATCGCCCTGTAAACTGGCAACAACATACGATTATGAATATGAACCATAAATCAGGTCATATTAATAACAAGATAATGATAAACATTTTCAACATTTACAAAGCAGCGTTTGTATTCATCTAATAGGCTAAAAATTTTTTTATTTCAGATTTGTATAGGCCTACAGTTTACAGCCTACGCTACATAACCACTGAACTTTTGTTTTATTTAACACACGGAAATGTTCATTTAGCATTTTTACGTTCGCTGTGCATCCACTGTACCGGGGTTTAATCTATTACACCTAGACTCCAGCACCCGGCCAGCAGAGCTGAATGTGCGCTCACTTGATGCGCTTGTGGCTGGGATACAGAGCTGCTTGGCGCTTTCGTGACGTGTCACGTGACGCCAAAGGTTTGGGGACATCAAGCAAGTTGCGTTGCTACGTAGGCCTTCGTATTGTAACCTTATCAAAGAACCTAATAAAATATGAAAATAGATATTCCCAAATATTTAATATTGGCTATAGGGAATTGCACGCAACATACATGGATTTTTTTTTTTTTAATGACCCGCCCCAACCCGCCCCGCAAATAAAGTGACAATTTCTTGACCCGCCCCAACCCGCCCCGCGGGTAATGAGACGACCCGCGCATCACTACTGCCCACTGCTCCGGGTGTGTGTTCACAGTGTGTGTGTGTGTGTGTGTGTGTGTGTTCACTGCTGTGTGTGTGCACTTTGGATGGGTTATTTGCAGAGCACAAATTCCGAGTATGGGTCACCATACTTGGCTGTATGTCACTTCACTTTCAATTTTCACTTTCACTTAAGGTCAAGCTCTACTGTTTGAGATACAAGAATGCATGAACATGCAAGCAGAACATTTGATGCAATAAGATTTCAGTCTGTCCACACTGAACATGAAAATGCAACATGGCACAATCTCAGCCAACCAGAACATACATAAAATTATAAGCTATGTGGAGTGGGATTTTGGGCCAATGAGATTTCATGGTGGGTGGGGCTATAACATGCAATGCAGCAGACATTAATACAGTTTTTATTACTCGTCACATTAATGCATTGTGTCTGGTTAGGTGTAACTAATTTACCAGTTCAAAACAAAGGAAAAAAGTGAAAAATTCAAGTTGTGATCAAATGGCAGTAGCAGCAGATCAGCAGATATTGTGATATACATCCAAGTTATTGTTGGGGGGAAAAAAAGGGAAGGTGGAGACTCGGTTCTGTGCATAAGTTGTTGATTGGATGGAGGGAGAAAGGTGCAGGGTTTAATCAAATTAAATGATTGGAGAAGTCCTGCATATGTCATCAGAAAGAAGTGATGTTTCACCAGAAGATCGAGTTATGAGATTTTGAGGTAGCATTGATCTCAGTGTGAAATAATTACCAGATAAACTGAATTTAAAGACTGTAAAAATGCTACAGTAAAAACCTGTTAAATGGTTAATGGT
Organism: Aspiorhynchus laticeps; assembly: GCA_023376895.1. Taxonomy (NCBI): domain Eukaryota; kingdom Metazoa; phylum Chordata; class Actinopteri; order Cypriniformes; family Cyprinidae; genus Aspiorhynchus; species Aspiorhynchus laticeps. The sequence continues at coordinate 38,431 of JALXFT010004580.1, forward strand.
AAGTTCCCCTACTATATATAGTGAAAAACTGTATTGGACATTACATGTAATTTTACAGTAGTATACCATTTTTGGAAGTGAAAAAGAACATAGAATTTACAGTGAATAACCGTAAATTGACATTCCCAGAATTCCCTGCGTTACAGTTCAAATTTGATGTTGTTTTGTTGTTGAAATAACTATGTTTTTTCTTAGTTTTTTATCAGTTTTGTACATTATGGTTGTATGTTACATAATGTTGTTAAATTAATGTTTATTGCATTATTTCAATTTCATGTGTGTTACCATGATGATGTTTAGTGTTTGTGTGAATGACACTGTGCACCTTCTACATATGATAATATTTAAAAGCTGCTTGTGATGGGCTTTGGTTCATCATGTGACTTTCTCATCATCACCTGCTTTTGGTGGTTATCAGTGTATTACAAAGGTAATTTCAGTACTTCGATAGGTTGGTATATTAACATTATATCAGCTAATGAAATTACGGTATTTAAATGTAAATTTAAGTTAAAACCGTAAAACCTAAAATGTTGCTACCATATTTTTTACAGTACAATTCTGACAACCACAGCTGCCATTGTTTCACCGTAAATTGCCTTAAAATAAATTACCGTTTTTTTTTTTTTTTACAGTGAAATGTTTTAAAATCAGGATAAATATAAATTCAGTATGTGTAAGTTTTGATTGGCAGTGCAGAAACTATGACATTTTTAATAAACATTTTGAGGTTGATTTTTTATGGATGCATGGATTTTGCATGGATGAATCGTTCGTGATACGATCTATGAGATGAATTTAGAAAGTAGATGGGGTGATTTTCCACTGCATGTTGACTTAAGAGAGGAAGAACGGATGAGAGGACAGGAGAAACTGTGGTGTGGCAATAATGACAGACTGAAGAGGAAACCAAGGGGAGTTTTTGGAGAAGGGCGAAGCGAACTCGCTCACCCAACTGAAGAGTCCACGGCCTAATGTTCACACAGTGTGGAAACAACAGCCCTTCTCACCATTTCAGAAACATGTTTTCCCATCCCCAGGAATTCTTCTCTGGCATATTTCACTCCTCTGAGGCAGGTCTATTTCTGTGAGTCTATTCACCCACCTCTGAGGACAGGCTTCAGTAACCGCAAGCTCTCAGCAGTAAAACAGGGTGGAGATCTCAAAATGTACAATGCCATTCCAATACGTCCCTTTCTTAGCTCGATATACGAGCTCAAGAGCGAAGGGAAACCAAGCGGGGATGTGGGTTTGTGATACAGTGTGTGTCTGGGCTGACGTCTGTATTAAAACAAACAAAAAAAGCATAAAGGGAAACATTCCAGCGTTATTGCAAAAGCATGAAGAAGCCTCCATTGAGAGGGGAAGACAGTGGCTCCAGTGTCTGACCACAGAGCTCCTCTCTGGGCACAAAGGGCCTTTGGTGCCCCCCCTCCATCCATGGGGGTCTGCCCTGAATGGGCATCTGTGTGTTGGGAAGAGCATGGGGATCTGGGCGAAATGAGGGAAAATCCCCTAAACCAGCTGCACCAATCACTATGGCTTTCCAGTGACCTTTGACCTGCGTACTCAGCACACCCGCTGCTTTTCACTCACAACTGTGGGAAAATATACCTACAAACAGTTTATAACAGCCTCTGTTTTGCCGCAATCGATCTAGCCATGTGATCTACTGGCTCAAAGCAATGCTTCACTGAACAGTGCTGAAACATTCAACTCAATTATTTCAATCAATTATTTATTGCATTTTACATTCCAATGTAAATTAGTTTATCTTCTCTTTCATAAAGGTTATGCTAAATATTGGTTCCTAAAAGTTAATAGAATAAATAACACTTTTTACGAATGCCAGGATCTTGTGTAATCCTGGCATTCGTAAAAAGTGTTATTTATTCTATTAACTTTTAGGAACCAATATTTAGCATAACCTTTATGAAAGAGAAGATAAACTAATTATATATATTATATATATATATAATTATATTATATATTATATATATATATAAATTATTCATTAAATATTCAAGAATTTAGTCAAAATGGCCTTTAAGTCAACCAATCAATCAATCAATCAAATTAATCAATCAATCTTTATCTTTTTAAATTAAATATTTAAGAATTTAAGCAAATTTTAACAAGATTAAAAAAGTATCATTGATATCAATGTGAGATAATTACCAGATAAACTGAGGAAATTTCAGTCAAAATGGCCTTCAGTCAAAAGTGGAAGAAGCATTAAATATTCAAGAATTTAAAGGAACACTACACTTTTTTGAAAATAGGCTCATTTTCCAACTCCCCTAGAGTTAAACAGTTGAGTTTTACTGTTTTCGAATCCATTCAGCCGATCTCCGGGTCTGGCGGTAGCACTTTTAACGTAGCTTAGCATAGATCATTGAATCGGATTAGACCATTAGCATCTCGCTCAAAAAGGACCAAAGAGTTTCGATAATTTTCCTATTTAAAACTTGACTCTTCTGTAGTTACATCTTGTACTAAGACTGACGGAAAATGAAAAGTTGTGATTTTCTAGGCCGATATGGCTAGGAACTATACTCTCATTCCGGCGTAATAATCAAGGAACTTTGTTGCCGTACCATGAGTGCAGCAGGTGCAGTGATATTACGCAGCATCTGAAAGTAGTCCTCAGCTATATCATAACTGGCTACCTAGCTGGGGACTACTTTCAGGCACTGCGTAATATCATTGCGCCTGCTGCACCCACGGTACGGCAGCAAAGTTCCTCGATTATTACGCCGGAATGAGAGTATAGTTGTGTGTGTGTGTGTGTGTGTGTGTGTGCGTTTTTGGGACAAATGAGGAAATACATTTGTATAATGACACAGGTATTACATAGTTATTACAAGAAGAAGGTGACTTATGAGGACATAGTCTCAGCCACGGATCGTTGGCAAACGTCTGATGCATATGGCACACTTATCTGGAAACACTTCAGGAGTGTCGAAGTCATCGTCGGATTGGTTGAATTATACAGGATTTCCATGAGACGTGAGTGTCGCGTTCTTTAACGTTCCGCCTGGAAACAAAAATGCCATGGCGCCAAAACCCCTCACGAAAGAAGAAAGCCGTCGTGTTTACAAATGTGACGACGAGCGCTTATCAGGACCAACTAAACGCTGGATTTTCAAAAGTATGTGAAATATTTAAAGTTCGCGGCAAAGAATCTTTAAAATATGTCCGAGAGTTTCACACATGTCTGTTATTGTGGTGACATTTCCACGCATTTCCTTCTTCCACGCTGAACGAAACGAACTGGGATTGGTTGTTTGACATGTCGGTCAAACGGCCTCATGGGTGGGCCTTGGCCAATAAATGCTGCCATCTATTCCAGACCTTCAGCCGTCAGTCTGAAGGTCTGGCTACGCGAGACTAATGAGGACATTACCCCATGTCCCCACTTTTCAAAACGTTTATAAATCATACAGAGTGAGTTTTTTGGGGGAAAGTAGAAATGCACAGTCTCCTGTGAGGGCTAAGTTTAGGTGTAGGGCAATAGCACATTAGGGCTGTGTATTGGCAAGAATCTGGCGATACGATACGTATCACGATACAGGGGTTGCGATACGATATATTGCGATACTGTAAGCAAGGCGATATATTGGGATATTTCTTATTTTAGGAATAGGATATATTTTTAGGAAAGCTGTCATTAAGAGCACACCACCATATGCAAACCTTAGAAATAAATAAATACATAAAAATTGTTTAACCAGAACACACTGGGATCTGCATTTGCAATAATCAGTCCCTGTAACATTCAACGTTATTGAACCACTTTTTGTGCAGTACGAGTCAAGGGGGAGAAATTAAAGTGCTTGCAGGATTCTTTACTTAAATGTATGTATAACATTTATTTTATAAAAAAGACCATATATATTTTTAGACCCTGCTTTAAAGGTTCACAGTTTAAGTTTACAATTGTAATATACAATGTCATAACATTTTGATCTGAACAAAAACTGACATCTGCTTAGTATTAATGAAAAATAAAGTGCTTGCTGAATTCCTAATGAAAACAAAACAAATGTAAACAATAAAATGAATACAGATGTTGAACATTCTCAGAACCTTTCAACTTGGATTTCACAGGTTTTTCAGTTTGTATTTGTTCCGCGTGGAATCAGCGAGACCGCGACGCGACTGCACAAAACACCCCCGACCACAGTTGCCAACTCTCGCGAGACAAATAAGCAACCGCAGCTTCAAAAACAAGCCCAAAACAAGCCCAATATTTTTTGATGATTTATTATCATCAATATTATTTATTATCAATTATTTATTACCAATAAATGAGCCTGCAACATATTACAGTGAAACCACTCTTTTATCTATTTTACAAAAATTAGCAAACTGCAACAAAAGTGGGAACAAAACTCATCTTCACCTGTGAGCAGAATAGGATTGGAGAGATGGAAAAAAGGAGAAAAGCACAAGAGCTTCAAAGGAGAGCTGGAACATAGCCACATATTTATAGCCTAAAATATATTGGGATCATTCTATGGAAATGTCCATTTTTCTGTCCCTAGCCTTTACAGAAATATTACACTTAAACACTTGGTTACAATTTTTTTTATATATATTAAAATGAAACAATGATGTGTAATGAATTACACCTTCTTGAGCCATCAATGTGGCAATATTTGTTTTTAATTAATTATAAAGAATTCCAAGCTCCACAAAACTGCTCGTCCCCACAGCCATGTACAGAGGGAAAGTGCTTTATTTTGAGGTCAAAAACAGGTTTTTCTTCCATTTAAAATAAAATAATGTATACATAACTATCCAATAAATGACATAAAAAAACAAAATGCCACATAAATATTATAGAAAAATATATAAAATATTATATTAAATTATAATATATATATTATAGTAAAAAATAAAATATTAAATAATATTATAAAAAAGATTTTAAAAAATCATTAAGCTGTCATTAAAGTGTATTCATGAAGTCAAAAGGTAATCTAATAATGTGGTCTAAGTTTAAATGTTAAAAAAAGAAATATATTTTAAGACATCTTGCCATACCAGGCTATTCGAACCAAATGTATTTACTCAGTATTAGGATATGACTACATGTTTTTTTATATTACAGCTCGTGATAATTAATACATTACAAAACATTGTAAAAATTAGGCTAAAAGAAAGAAACTCATCTCACTCCTCTCCATCTACTTCTATCATCGCTTGTATTACAGCGTCACGCGTCTTCTTTTTGAATGTGATTTTTCTCCAATGAGGGGGCAGAACATATGGCAAATTACTCTACGGCTCTTATATTATTGCACTGGTTGGCTATTAACTGCGAGCAGACAGAGTGTCAATCAGTGCATTGGAGAATACGGCGAACATAAATAAAGAAACGAAGTTGCTTGTCAGATTTTCCTAACAAGCAACCATATTTTGTAAAATAAGCCCAAAAAAACGCAACCCGCGACCAGGGATTTTTTCCCGCAACTTTACAAAAAAAAGAAGCCCAAAGTCGGGTATAATACGCGGACTTGGCAACTGTGCCCCCGACACGAGAGAAAGCTGCAGCTTTCCCTGCCGCCCGCCGCACCCCGCGTGAAGGCTTTTCACACGGGGCGCGGCAAGCGGCGGGACCGAGGTGGAGCTCGTGCCACGGTCCCGGGGCGGACATTACCACAAAAGCCCAAATGACGCCACACTTCAGCTTTGTACACCGAAACGAGAGCTGGAACAATTCTTTCATCCTCCATTACTGGCAGCGAACTATATTAACGCGAACATTAGTGGTGTGCTCTAATGCTAGTATTTCCTGTCACTGTTTAAGTTCAGAGATGAAGACTGCCATCTAGCGGTCGGGATATGAACTAAAAACGAAACAACTGCCACAATCCTGTATGATTTTTTTTTTAAATATCGATATTCCGTTTTTGAGAATCGATACAGTATCGCCAAACAAAATATCGCGATACTCACGTGTATCGATATTTTCTTACACCCCTATAGCACATACAGTTTGTACAGTATAAAAACCATTACGCCAATGGGATGTCCCCACTTTTCACAAAAACAAACATTAACAAACAAACAGTAAGTACATATCACTGCAGTTTCCAAAAGAAATGAACACTAGAGGCAGTAAAACTCTGACGCCTTTTATTCCTTTACACACAAATTTACAGAGTTTTGATTAATAAAGCATAATTTTCGCACAATTACTGGAAGAATATCATGCTATGACTTCAAAACAATATTAATATGCTGGGAGATTTGAAAACTGATGCTTTTGAACGTTAGCATCGCACATATCCAGCTTCATATCTATGGGTTTTCATAGATGGTAGGTTTGTTCGGTAGCTCACGGAGTACGGAGACATATTTGAGAAGTGAGGAGCTCTGGTTCGAATCCCGTGTAACTATGGTTTGACAAAACAGTTCAAATCTGCATATAAGGAAGTTCAAATAGTATGGTTGCATCAACAAATGTGTTTTTATGTCAGTTTTGCATTTGTCAACACTATCGGGTAGGTTTAGGGTTGGGTTTGGTGTAGGGCATATTTCCAACACAATAGAGCATTAATTTTTAGCGACGGTCCCCGGATATGTGAATTCTGAACCGCCGCAATACGTACCTGAAGCAACGTAATAAAAACACAGCAATACGTACCTATATCAACGTAATAAAACGTGCCAGGGTTTACGTTTCCCCCCTTCTATGTAAAGTGCTTTGAGTACCCAGAAAAGCGCTATATAAATGTAATGAATTATTATTATTATTACGTATTGAACCCGTGTTTTAGCGCCACTCAGAGGACATTTCTCTTTGAAACTGCGGCGAAACGTGCAGTAAGGTATGTAAAAACGGTCTCGCTAAAAAGTGCACCCAGGTACGTTTATGCCATGAGACCAGGTTGGAAAATGAATGTGAACAATTAAGGCTGAACTATTATACAGACACATTCTGTCCCATATAACTCTAAGTTCCAGTACTGTAATGCAGAATCTCACGGTTTCCGCTCTCAAACTGTTAGCCGTTATAAAAGCAGCTTTGAGAATGGCAGGTGCGTCTCTGAAGAAGCCAGACAGAAAGTTGGATTGTGGGCCGTATTTCATGTATAAACACACACACACACACCTGTAGTGTGGAGCCAAGTCCTGCTAAACCTAACCTGAATGACGTCCAAACTCTGATTAACAGCATTTGCTCACAGAAAAACCTTCACTGTTCTGAGGACACCCAGATGCACATGTTTAGCACTGATTTTTAGGGAAAATCTGCACAATTATGTACACGAGGCATTCATATTGGTAATGAATGTGATTCTTTGATTATGGTCAACTAATCAAATGCCATCAACATGCTTTACCTTCTAGGAAAAAAACAGACAAACAAATAATAAGAGGTCAGGGAGGGTTGAAGAGCCCGACAAACTCTGCCAAAACTCCATAAACAAGAGAATAAAAGTGGTTGAGAGAAATGAATTCTTCCAATCCCTTAAGGTTTCTTAAAGCCCTTATCATGTGAGCGAGATGAGAGACGGCAAAATGAAAACGCAGGAGGGAAAGCAGGGTGGGGTGGAGGAAATGGAGGGATGTGGAGAAAGAGGGAGAGAGATGGATGAGAGACAGAGAGCCGGAGAACAGGGGCCCTATGTTTTTGAGATTCAAAGCACAATGTGCTCTTTGAGGACTGCAGAGAATAACATTTAGATAGAGAGCCATCAGTCCAGCCCTCGCACTGCTCTCTCTCTCTCTCTCCCCTGCTTTCTTTTCTCACTACATCACATTTTCACTAAATATTTTCACAGCCTGCACATACAGTACATTTTGAAGCGTAGACTGAACTTTTAGCACACAGCTCTTCTCATAAGTTTACAGACCACCTATAAAGTCTACATTAATCATTAGAAAAAAAATACAGATCATTAAATTTGTAAAATGCAAATAATGCTTTGAATAATGAAAGTAAAGTAATTCATGGGTTAAAATGTATATTGAATAATTCATGAGCATTTAAAGCTCATTATTTAAAAATAAAATAATAATAATTTTATATGTCACTTATTACTCTTTAGTTGTGTTAGTTGTCATAATGGACACTCAATTTTCTTTCTAGACAAAGAGGTTTATACCACTTGCAATATCTGCAAGATATTGATCATTAGAAAAATAAGAGATTGTTCAAATTGTAAAATATAAATAATAATGTTATGAATTTTATAAATAAAAAAACATGTGAAAGTAATGTAATTCATGAGAATTTAAATCTCTAATGTATTATGTTTTTTAAATTATTAAATGACATTTAAATTATGATCTTGACTTGATTCGTATACTCATAAGCTCATTTATGCATTTATAATAATAATAATAATAGATTTATTTGAAAATAAGCGATTATTCAAATTGTAAAATGTAAATGATATCATTTTGCATAACTAAAAGTAATGCAATTAATGGGTTAAAATGGTTATTTATAAATTCATGAGCATTTAAAAATCATTAATGTATTATTAAGTTGGCTTGTGAAAGCCAACTTACTGAAATCCTATTTAAACTTCTTATTATTATTAAGTTGGCTTGTGAAAGCCAACTTACTGAAATCCTATTTAAACTTCTTATTATTATTATTAAGTTGGCTTGTGAAAGCCAACTTACTGAAATCCTATTTAAACTTCTTATTAAGTTGGCTTGTGAAAGCCAACTTACTGAAATCCTATTTAAACTTCTTATTATTATTATTATTAATCTTCTGAGACTAAATTTGCAATTCTATCTCCTACTAGAGCTTTAACTCTACAGACTCCAAACTCAGCCCAGATCTTCAGACTGTTCTGACTCGCGTTGCTATATCTTTTCTAACTGATCAAACTTATGATTTTCATAAAAATAGAGATTAAAACTCATAAAAATCCCATAGACTTACATTGACGGAATGTTCAGATGAGCCAAGACTATTCAAACTCCAACTGTCAAAATTCAAATCTGAACAAACTGAAGCCCATTAGACTCAATCAGACTTCCCTTCTATGAACTATTTCTATCCCATTCAAACTCATTTAAGCTTCCACTCTATCTAATTCTATTTCTAATCTATCTAAATCATGCTAGCAACATGCTAGTAACATGCTAATCATGCTTTAAACATGCTAGCAACATGCTAATCATGCTAGAATCATGCTAGCGACATGCTAGTAACATGCTAATCATGCTAGAAACATGCTAGCGACATGCTAGTAACTTGCTAATCATGCTAACGACATGCTAATCATGCTAGAAACATGCTAGCGACATGCTAATAACATGCTAATCATGCTAGAAACATGCTAGCGACATGCTAATAACTTGCTAATCATGCTAGAAACATGCTAGCGACATGCTAGTAACTTGCTAATCATGCTAACAACATGCTAATCATGCTAGAAACATGCTAGCGACATGCTAGTATCATGCTAATCATGCTAGAAACATGCTAGCGACATGCTAATAACTTGTTAATCATGCTAGAAACATGCTAGCGACATGCTAGTCACATGCTAATCATGCTAGAGACATGCTAGTAACATGCTAATCATGTTAGAAACATGCTAGCAACATACTAATAACTTGCTAATCAGGTACCCTAGCAACCACCCCGAGTACCCTAGCAACTCCATAGCAACACCTTAGCAACCACCCCGGGTACCCTAGCAACCACCCTGAGTACCCTAGCAACTGTATAGCAACACCTTAGCAACCACCCCAGGTACCATAGCAACCGCATAGCAACACCCTAGCAACCACCCCGGGTACCCTAGCAACCACCTTGAGTACCCTAGCAACTCCATAGCAACACCTTAGCAACCACCCCGGGTACCCTAGCAACCACCCTGAGTACCATAGCAACCTCATAGCAACACCCTAGCAACCACCCCGGGTACCTTAGCAACCGCATAGCAACACCTTAGCAACCACCTCGGGTACCCTAGCAACACCCTAGCAACCACCCCGGTTACCCTAGCAACTGCATAGCAACACCCTAGCAACCACCCCGGTTACCCTAGCAACCGCATAGCAACACCCTAACAACCACCCGGAGTACCCTAGCAACTGCATAGTAACACCTTAGCAACCACCATGGGTACCCTAGCAACCGCATAGCAACACCCTAGCAACCACCCCGGGTACCTTAGCAACCACATAACAACACCCTAACAACCACCCCGGGTACCTTAGCAACCGCATAGAGACATCCTAGCAACCACATAGAATACCCTAGCAACCACTCTGAGGTCCGTAGCATCTATCTATCTATCTATCTATCTATCTACAATCTGACTCTATCTATCTATCTATCTTTCTATAATCTGACTCTATCTATCTATCTATCTATCTATCTATAATCTGACTCTATCTATCTATCTATCTATCTTTCTATAATCTGACTCTATCTATCTATCAATCTATCTATAATCTGACTCTATCTATCTATCTATCTATCTATCTATCTATCTATCTATCTTTCTATAATCTGACTCTATCTATCTATCTGTCTGTCTGTCTGTCTATCTATCTATCTATCTATCTATCTATCTATCTTTCTATAATCTGACTCTATCTATCTATCTATCTGTCTGTCTGTCTGTCTATCTATCTATCTATCTATCTATAATTTGACACTATCTATCTATCTATCTATAATCTGACTCTATCTATCTATCTATCTATCTTTCTATAATCTGACTCTATCTATCTATCTATAATCTGACTCTATCTATCTATCTATCTTTCTATCTATCTATCTATCTTTCTATAATCTGACTCTATCTATCTATCTATCTTTCTATAATTTGACTCTATCTATCTATCTATCTTTCTATAATCTGACTCTATCTATCTATCTATCTATCTATCTATCTATCTATCTATCTATCTATCAAACTTTAAGCTTTTAAAACTGTTAAACTTCAAACTTTTTCAGACTGAAGAGCTTCAAACTTCAAACTTTTAAACTTTTTTAAACTTTTCAAACTTTTTAAAACTTTCTGGTCCGGCTTTCTCAAGCCAACTTAAAGTTTGTTCACAAACTTTTTTATCTAGTTATTATTATTATTAATCTTCTGAGACTAAATTTGCAATTCTATCTCCTCCTAGAGCTTTAATTCTACAGACTCCAAACTCAGCCCAGATCTTCAGACTGTTCTGACTCGCGTTGCTATATCTTTTCTAACTGATCAGACTTATGATTTTCATAAAAATGAAGATTAAAACTCATAAAAATCCCATAGACTTACATTGACGGAATGTTCAGATGAGCCAAGACTATTCAAACTCCAACTGTCAAAATTCAAATCTGAACAAACTGATGCTGATTAGACTCAATCAGACTTCCCTTCTATGTACTATTTCTATCTCATTCAAACTAATATAAGCTTCCACTCTATCTAATTCTATTTCTAATCTATCTAAATCATGCTAGCAACATGCTAGTAACATGCTAATCATGCTTTAAACATGCTAGCAACATGCTAATCATGCTAGAATCATGCTAGCGACATGCTAGTAACATGCTAATCATGCTAGAAACATGCTAGCGACATGCTAGTAACTTGCTAATCACGCTAACGACATGCTAATCATGCTAGAAACATGCTAGCGACATGCTAATAACATGCTAATCATGCTAGAAACATGCTAGCGACATGCTAATAACTTGCTAATCATGCTAGAAACATGCTAGCGACATGCTAGTAACTTGCTAATCATGCTAACGACATGCTAATCATGCTAGAAACATGCTAGCGACATGCTAATAACATGCTAATCATGCTAGAAACATGCTAGCGACATGCTAATAACCCTGAGTACCCTAGCAACTGTATAGCAACACCTTAGCAACCACCCCAGGTACCATAGCAACCGCATAGCAACACCCTAGCAACCACCCCGGGTACCCTAGCAACCACCTTGAGTACCCTAGCAACTCCATAGCAACACCTTAGCAACCACCCCGGGTACCCTAGCAACCACCCTGAGTACCATAGCAACCTCATAGCAACACCCTAGCAACCACCCCGGGTACCTTAGCAACCGCATAGCAACACCTTAGCAACCACCTCGGGTACCCTAGCAACACCCTAGCAACCACCCCGGTTACCCTAGCAACTGCATAGCAACACCCTAGCAACCACCCCGGTTACCCTAGCAACCGCATAGCAACACCCTAACAACCACCCGGAGTACCCTAGCAACTGCATAGTAACACCTTAGCAACCACCATGGGTACCCTAGCAACCGCATAGCAACACCCTAGCAACCACCCCGGGTACCTTAGCAACCACATAACAACACCCTAACAACCACCCCGGGTACCTTAGCAACCGCATAGAGACATCCTAGCAACCACATAGAATACCCTAGCAACCACTCTGAGGTCCGTAGCATCTATCTATCTATCTATCTATAATCTGACTCTATCTATCTATCTATCTTTCTATAATCTGACTCTATCATCTATCTATCTTTCTATAATCTGACTCTATCATCTATCTATCTATCTATCTATCTATCTACAATCTGACTCTATCTATCTATCTATCTTTCTATAATCTGACTCTATCATCTATCTATCTATCTATCTATCTATCTTTCTATAATCTGACTCTATCATCTATCTATCTATCTATCTATCTATCTTTCTATAATCTGACTCTATCTATCTATCTATCTATCTATAATCTGACTCTATCTATCTATCTATCTATCTTTCTATAATCTGACTCTATCTATCTATCAATCTATCTATAATCTGACTCTATCTATCTATCTATCTATCTATCTATCTATCTTTCTATAATCTGACTCTATCTATCTATCTGTCTGTCTGTCTATCTATCTATCTATCTATCTATCTATAATTTGACACTGTCTATCTATCTATCTATCTATCTATCTATCTATCTATCTATCTATCTATCTATCTTTCTATAATCTGACTCTATCTATCTATCTGTCTGTCTATCTATCTATCTATCTATCTATCTATCTATCTATAATCTGACTCTATCTATCTATCTATCTATCTTTCTATAATCTGACTCTATCTATCTATCTATAATCTGACTCTATCTATCTATCTATCTATCTATCTTTCTATAATCTGACTCTATCTATCTATCTATCTTTCTATAATTTGACTCTATCTATCTATCTATCTTTCTATAATCTGACTCTATCTATCTATCTATCTATCTATCTATCTATCTATCTATCTATCTATCTATCAAACTTTAAGCTTTTAAAACTGTTAAACTTCAAACTTTTTCAGACTGAAGAGCTTCAAACTTCAAACTTTTAAACTTTTTTAAACTTTTCAAACTTTTTAAAACTTTCTGGTCCGGCTTTCTCAAGCCAACTTAAAGTTTGTTCACAAACTTTTTTATCTAGTTATTATTAATCTTCTGAGACTAAATTTGCAATTCTATCTCCTCCTAGAGCTTTAACTCTACAGACTCCAAACTCAGCCCAGATCTTCAGACTGTTCTGACTCGCGTTGCTATATCTTTTCTAACTGATCAGACTTATGATTTTCATAAAAATGAAGATTAAATATCATAAAAATCCCATAGACTTACATTGACGGAATGTTCAGATGAGCCAAGACTATTCAAACTCCAACTGTCAAAATTCAAATCTGAACAAACTGAAGCCCATTAGACTCAATCAGACTTCCCTTCTATGTACTATTTCTATCCAATTCAAACTCATTTAAGCTTCCACTCTATCTAATTCTATTTCTAATCTATCTAAATCATGCTAGCAACATGCTAATAACTTGCTAATCATGCTAGAAACATGCTAGTAACATGCTAATCATGCTGGAAACATGCTAACGACATGCTAGTAACTTGTTAAGCATGCTAACAACATGCTAGTAACATGCTAATCATGCTAGAAACATGCTAGCGACATGCTAGTAACATGCTAATCATGCTAGAAACATGCTAGCGACATGCTAGTAACATGCTAATCATGCTAGAAACATGCTAATAACATGCTAGAAACATGCTAGTAACATGCTAGAAACATGCTAGTAACTTGCTAATCATGCTAACGACATGCTAATCATGCTAGAAACATGCTAGCGACATGCTAGTAATATGCTAATCATGCTAGAGACATGCTAGTAACATGCTAATCATGCTAGAAACATGCTAGCGACATGCTAGTAACATGCTAATCATGCTAGAAACATGCTAGCGACATGCTAGTAACATGCTAATCATGTTAGAAACATGCTAGTAACTTGCTAATCATGCTAGCAAAATGTATATATAATCTGACTCTATCTATCTATCTATCTATCTATCTATCTATCTATCTATCTATAATCTGACTCTATCTATCTATCTATCTATCTATCTATCTATAATCTGACTCTATCTATCTATCTATCTATCTATCTATCTATCTATCTATCTAACTATCTATCTATCTATCTATCTATCTATCTATAATCTAACTCTATCTATCTATCTATAATCTATCTATCTATCTATCTATCTATCTATCTATCTATCTATCTATCTATCTATCTATCTATAATCTGACTCTATCTATCTATCTATCTATCTATCTATAATCTGACTCTATCTATCTATCTATCTATCTATCTATCTATCTATCTATCTATCTATCTATCTATAATCTGACTCTATCTATCTATCTATCTATCTATCTATCTATCTATCTATCTATCTATCATCTATCTATCTATAATCTATCTATCTATCTATCTATCTATCTATCTATCTATCTATCTATCTATAATCTGACTCTATCTATCTATCTATAATCTGACTCTATCTATCTATCTATAATCTATCTATCTATCTATCTATCTATCTATCTATCTATCTATCTATCTATAATCTAACTCTATCTATCTATCTATAATCTATCTATCTATCTATAATCTATCTATCTATCTATCTATCTATCTATCTATCTATAATCTAACTCTATCTATCTATCTATAATCTATCTATCTATCTATCTATCTATCTATCTATCTATCTATCTATCTATAATCTGACTCTATCTATCTATCTATCTATCTATCTATCTATCTATCTATCTATAATCTATCTATCTATCTATAATCTGACTCTATCTATCTATCTATCTATAATCTGACAGACTGTATTGCCTTAAACTTAAAAAGAATACTTTAAACTTCAAACTATTTCAGACTGAAAACCATCAAACTTAATTTTTTTTTAAACTTTTCAAACTTTTTACAACTTTCTGGTCCGGCTTTCTCAAGCCAACTTAAAGTTTGTCTCGACAAACTTTTCTATCTAGTTAAGTTGGCTTGTGAAAGCCAACTTACTGAAATCCTATTTAAACTTCTTATTAAGTTGGCTTGTGAAAGCCAACTTACTGAAATCCTATTTAAACTTCTTATTATTATTATTATTAATCTTCTGAGACTAAATTTGCAATTCTATCTCCTCCTAGAGCTTTAACTCTACAGACTCCAAACTCAGCCCAGATCTTCAGACTGTTCTGACTCGCGTTGCTATATCTTTTCTAACTGATCAAACTTATGATTTTCATAAAAATAGAGATTAAAACTCATAAAAATCCCATAGACTTACATTGACGGAATGTTCAGATGAGCCAAGACTATTCAAACTCCAACTGACAAAATTCAAATCTGAACAAACTGAAGCCCATTAGACTCAATCAGACTTCCCTTCTATGTACTATTTCTATCCAATTCAAACTAATTTAAGCTTCCACTCTATCTAATTCTATTTCTAATCTATCTAAATCATGCTAGCAACATGCTAGTAACATGCTAATCATGCTTTAAACATGCTAGCAACATGCTAATCATGCTAGAATCATGCTAGCGACATGCTAGTAACATGCTAATCATGCTAGAAACATGCTAGCGACATGCTAGTAACTTGCTAATCATGCTAACGACATGCTAATCATGCTAGAAACATGCTAGCGACATGCTAATAACATGCTAATCATGCTAGAAACATGCTAGCGACATGCTAATAACTTGCTAATCATGCTAGAAACATGCTAGCGACATGCTAGTAACTTGCTAATCATGCTAACAACATGCTAATCATGCTAGAAACATGCTAGCGACATGCTAGTATCATGCTAATCATGCTAGAAACATGCTAGCGACATGCTAATAACTTGTTAATCATGCTAGAAACATGCTAGCGACATGCTAGTCACATGCTAATCATGCTAGAGACATGCTAGTAACATGCTAATCATGTTAGAAACATGCTAGCAACATACTAATAACTTGCTAATCAGGTACCCTAGCAACCACCCCGAGTACCCTAGCAACTCCATAGCAACACCTTAGCAACCACCCCGGGTACCCTAGCAACCACCCTGAGTACCCTAGCAACTGTATAGCAACACCTTAGCAACCACCCCAGGTACCATAGCAACCGCATAGCAACACCCTAGCAACCACCCCGGGTACCCTAGCAACCACCTTGAGTACCCTAGCAACTCCATAGCAACACCTTAGCAACCACCCCGGGTACCCTAGCAACCACCCTGAGTACCATAGCAACCTCATAGCAACACCCTAGCAACCACCCCGGGTACCTTAGCAACCGCATAGCAACACCTTAGCAACCACCTCGGGTACCCTAGCAACACCCTAGCAACCACCCCAGGTTCCCTAGCAACAGCATAGCAACACCCTAGCAACCGACCAAGATCCCCTAGCAACCGCGTAGCAACACCCTAGCAACCACCCCGGGTACCTTAGCAACCGCATAGCAACACCTTAGCAACCACCTCGGTTACCCTAGCAACCGCATAGCAACACCCTAGCAACCACCCCGGTTACCCTAGCAACTGCATAGTAACACCTTAGCAACCACCATGGGTACCCTAGCAACCGCATAGCAACACCCTAGCAACCACCCCGGGTACCTTAGCAACCACATAGCAACACCCTAACAACCACCCCGGGTACCTTAGCAACCGCATAGAGACATCCTAGCAACCACCCGGTTACCCTAGCAACTGCATAGTAACACCTTAGCAACCACCATGGGTACCCTAGCAACCGCATAGCAACACCCTAGCAACCACCCCGGGTACCTTAGCAACCACATAGCAACACCCTAACAACCACCCCGGGTACCTTAGCAACCGCATAGAGACATCCTAGCAACCACCCCGGTTACCCTAGCAACTGCATAGTAACACCTTAGCAACCACCATGGGTACCCTAGCAACCGCATAGCAACACCCTAGCAACCACCCCGGGTACCTTAGCAACCACATAGCAACACCCTAACAACCACCCCGGGTACCTTAGCAACCGCATAGAGACATCCTAGCAACCACCTAGAATACCCTAGCAACCACTCTGAGGTCCGTAGCATCTATCTATCTATCTATCAATCTATCTATAATCTGACTCTATCTATCTATCTATAATCTGACTATCTATCTATCTATCTATAATCTGACTCTATCTATCTATCTATCTATCTATAATCTGACTCTATCTATCTATCTATAATCTGACTATCTATCTATCTATCTATAATCTGACTCTATCTATCTATCTATCTATCTGTCTATAATCTGACTCTATCTATCTATCTATCTATCTGTTAAACTTCAAACTATTTCAGACTGAAGAGCCTCAAACTTAAAACTTTTAAAACTTCAGACTTCTTCAAATGAACACCTTCAAACTACTTCTAATAGGTCAGACTTTCACAAGCCAACTTCAAAGTTTGTTCACAAACTTTTTTATCTAGTTATTATTATTATTATTAATCTTCTGAGACTAAATTTGCAATTCTATCTCCTCCTAGAGCTTTAACTCTACAGACTCCAAACTCAGCCCAGATCTTCAGACTGTTCTGACTCGCGTTGCTATATCTTTTCTAACTGATCAAACTTATGATTTTCATAAAAATAGAGATTAAAACTCATAAAAATCCCATAGACTTACATTGACGGAATGTTCAGATGAGCCAAGACTATTCAAACTCCAACTGTCAAAATTCAAATCTGAACAAACTGAAGCCCATTAGACTCAATCAGACTTCCCTTCTATGAACTATTTCTATCCAATTCAAACTAATTTAAGCTTCCACTCTATCTAATTCTATTTCTAATCTATCTAAATCATGCTAGCAACATGCTAGTAACATGCTAATCATGCTTTAAACATGCTAGCAACATGCTAATCATGCTAGAATCATGCTAGCGACATGCTAGTAACATGCTAATCATGCTAGAAACATGCTAGCGACATGCTAGTAACTTGCTAATCACGCTAACGACATGCTAATCACGCTAGAAACATGCTAGCGACATGCTAATAACATGCTAATCATGCTAGAAACATGCTAGCGACATGCTAATAACTTGCTAATCATGCTAGAAACATGCTAGCGACATGCTAGTAACTTGCTAATCATGCTAACGACATGCTAATCATGCTAGAAACATGCTAGCGACATGCTAATAACATGCTAATCATGCTAGAAACATGCTAGCGACATGCTAGTAACTTGCTAATCATGCTAACGACATGCTAATCATGCTAGCGACATGCTAGTATCATGCTAGAAACATGCTAGCGACATGCTAATAACTTGTTAATCATGCTAGAAACATGCTAGCGACATGCTAGTCACATGCTAATCATGCTAGAGACATGCTAGTAGCATGCTAATCATGCTAGCAAAATGCTAGTAACATGCTAATCATGTTAGAAACATGCTAGCGACATACTAATAACTTGCTAATCAGGTACCCTAGCAACCACCCGAGTACCCTAGCAACTCCATAGCAACACCTTAGCAACCACCCCGGGTACCCTAGCAACCACCCTGAGTACCCTAGCAACTGTATAGCAACACCTTAGCAACCACCCCAGGTACCATAGCAACCGCATAGCAACACCCTAGCAACCACCCCGGGTACCCTAGCAACCACCCCGGGTACCTTAGCAACCGCATAGCAACACCTTAGCAACCACCTCGGGTACCCTAGCAACACCCTAGCAACCACCCCGGTTACCCTAGCAACTGCATAGCAACACCCTAGCAACATGCTAGCGACATGCTAGTAACTTGCTAATCATGCTAACGACATGCTAATCATGCTAGAAACATGCTAGCGACATGCTAATAACATGCTAATCATGCTAGAAACATGCTAGCGACATGCTAATAACTTGCTAATCATGCTAGAAACATGCTAGCGACATGCTAGTAACTTGCTAATCATGCTAACGACATGCTAATCATGCTAGCGACATGCTAGTATCATGCTAGAAACATGCTAGCGACATGCTAATAACTTGTTAATCATGCTAGAAACATGCTAGCGACATGCTAGTCACATGCTAATCATGCTAGAGACATGCTAGTAGCATGCTAATCATGCTAGCAAAATGCTAGTAACATGCTAATCATGTTAGAAACATGCTAGCGACATACTAATAACTTGCTAATCAGGTACCCTAGCAACCATTAGACTCAATCAGACTTCCCTTCTATGAACTATTTCTATCCAATTCAAACTAATTTAAGCTTCCACTCTATCTAATTCTATTTCTAATCTATCTAAATCATGCTAGCAACATGCTAGTAACATGCTAATCATGCTTTAAACATGCTAGCAACATGCTAATCATGCTAGAATCATGCTAGCGACATGCTAGTAACATGCTAATCATGCTAGAAACATGCTAGCGACATGCTAGTAACTTGCTAATCACGCTAACGACATGCTAATCACGCTAGAAACATGCTAGCGACATGCTAATAACATGCTAATCATGCTAGAAACATGCTAGCGACATGCTAATAACTTGCTAATCATGCTAGAAACATGCTAGCGACATGCTAGTAACTTGCTAATCATGCTAACGACATGCTAATCATGCTAGAAACATGCTAGCGACATGCTAATAACATGCTAATCATGCTAGAAACATGCTAGCGACATGCTAATAACCCTGAGTACCCTAGCAACTGTATAGCAACACCTTAGCAACCACCCCAGGTACCATAGCAACCGCATAGCAACACCCTAGCAACCACCCCGGGTACCCTAGCAACCACCTTGAGTACCCTAGCAACTCCATAGCAACACCTTAGCAACCACCCCGGGTACCCTAGCAACCACCCTGAGTACCATAGCAACCTCATAGCAACACCCTAGCAACCACCCCGGGTACCTTAGCAACCGCATAGCAACACCTTAGCAACCACCTCGGGTACCCTAGCAACACCTAGCAACCACCCCGGTTACCCTAGCAACTGCATAGCAACACCCTAGCAACCACCCCCGGTTACCCTAGCAACCGCATAGCAACACCCTAACAACCACCCGGAGTACCCTAGCAACTGCATAGTAACACCTTAGCAACCACCATGGGTACCCTAGCAACCGCATAGCAACACCCTAGCAACCACCCCGGGTACCTTAGCAACCACATAACAACACCCTAACAACCACCCCGGGTACCTTAGCAACCGCATAGAGACATCCTAGCAACCACATAGAATACCCTAGCAACCACTCTGAGGTCCGTAGCATCTATCTATCTATCTATCTATCTATCTACAATCTGACTCTATCTATCTATCTATCTTTCTATAATCTGACTCTATCATCTATCTATCTATCTATCTATCTATCTTTCTATAATCTGACTCTATCATCTATCTATCTATCTATCTATCTATCTTTCTATAATCTGACTCTATCTATCTATCTATCTATCTATAATCTGACTCTATCTATCTATCTATCTATCTTTCTATAATCTGACTCTATCTATCTATCAATCTATCTATAATCTGACTCTATCTATCTATCTATCTATCTATCTATCTATCTTTCTATAATCTGACTCTATCTATCTATCTGTCTGTCTGTCTATCTATCTATCTATCTATCTATCTATAATTTGACACTGTCTATCTATCTATCTATCTATCTATCTATCTATCTATCTATCTATCTATCTATCTATCTATCTTTCTATAATCTGACTCTATCTATCTATCTGTCTGTCTATCTATCTATCTATCTATCTATCTATCTATCTTTCTATAATCTGACTCTATCATCTATCTATCTATCTATCTATCTTTCTATAATCTGACTCTATCATCTATCTATCTATCTATCTATCTATCTTTCTATAATATGACTCTATCTATCTATCTATCTATCTATAATCTGACTCTATCTATCTATCTATCTATCTTTCTATAATCTGACTCTATCTATCTATCAATCTATCTATAATCTGACTCTATCTATCTATCTATCTATCTATCTTTCTATAATCTGACTCTATCTATCTATCTGTCTGTCTGTCTGTCTATCTATCTATCTATCTATCTATAATTTGACACTGTCTATCTATCTATCTATCTATCTATCTATCTATCTATCTTTCTATAATCTGACTCTATCTATCTATCTGTCTGTCTATCTATCTATCTATCTATCTATCTATAATCTGACTCTATCTATCTATCTATCTATCTTTCTATAATCTGACTCTATCTATCTATCTATAATCTGACTCTATCTATCTATCTATCTATCTATCTATCTTTCTATAATCTGACTCTATCTATCTATCTATCTTTCTATAATTTGACTCTATCTATCTATCTATCTTTCTATAATCTGACTCTATCTATCTATCTATCTATCTATCTATCTATCTATCTATCTATCTATCTATCTATCAAACTTTAAGCTTTTAAAACTGTTAAACTTCAAACTTTTTCAGACTGAAGAGCTTCAAACTTCAAACTTTTAAACTTTTTTAAACTTTTCAAACTTTTTAAAACTTTCTGGTCCGGCTTTCTCAAGCCAACTTAAAGTTTGTTCACAAACTTTTTTATCTAGTTAAGTTGGCTTGTGAAAGCCAACTTACTGAAATCCTATTTAAACTTCTTATTATTATTATTATTATTAATCTTCTGAGACTAAATTTGCAATTCTATCTCCTCCTAGAGCTTTAACTCTACAGACTCCAAACTCAGTCCAGATCTTCAGACTGTTCTGACTCGCGTTGCTATATCTTTTCTAACTGATCAGACTTATGATTTTCATAAAAATGAAGATTAAATATCATAAAAATCGCATAGACTTACATTGACGGAATGTTCAGATGAGCCAAGACTATTCAAACTCCAACTGTCAAAATTCAAATCTAATCACACTGAAGCCCATTAGACTCAATCAGACTTCCCTTCTATGTACTATTTCTATCCAATTCAAACTAATTTAAGCTTCCACTCTATCTAATTCTATTTCTAATCTATCTAAATCATGCTAGCAACATGCTAATAGCATGCTAATCATGCTTTAAAACATGCTATCATGCTAGAATCATGCTAGCAACATGCTATTAACATGCTAATCATGCTGGAAACATGCTGGAAACATGCTAGCAACATGCTAATCATGCTAGAATCATGCTAGCGACATGCTAATAACTTGCTAATCATTCTAGAAACATGCTAGCGACATGCTAATAACATGCTAATCATGCTAGAAACATGCTAGCGACATGCTAATAACATGCTAGCGACATGCTAGTAACTTGCTAATCATGCTAATGACATGCTAATCATGCTAGAAACATGCTAGCGACATGCTAGGATCATGTTAATCATGCTAGAAACATGTTAGCGACATGCTAACGACATGCTAATCATGCTAGAAACATGTTAGCGACATGCTAATAACTTGCTAATCATGCTAGAAACATGCTAGCGACATGCTAGTAGCATGCTAATCATGCTAGAAACATGCTAGCAACCACCCTGAGTACCCTAGCAACTGTATAGCAACACCTTAGCAACCACCCGGGTACCATAGCAACCGCATAGCAACACCCTAGCAACCACCTTGAGTACCCTAGCAACTCCATAGCAACACCTTAGCAACCACCCCGGGTACCCTAGCAACCACCCTGAGTACCCTAGCAACTGCATAGCAACACCTTAGCAACCACCCCGGGTACCTTAGCAACCGCATAGCAACACCTTAGCAACCACCCCGGGTACCCTAGCAACACCCTAGCAACCACCCCGGTTACCCTAGCAACCGCATAGCAACACCCTAACAACCACCCAGAGTACCCTAGCAACTGCATAGTAACACCTTAGCAACCACCATGGTTACCCTAGCAACCGCATAGCAACACCCTAGCAACCACCCCGGGTACCTTAGCAACCACATAGCAACACACTAACAACCACCCCGGGTACCTTAGCAACCGCATAGAGACATCCTAGCAACCACCTAGAATACCCTAGCAACCACTCTGAGGTCCGTAGCATCTATCTATCAATCTATCTATAATCTGACCCTATCTATCTATCTATCTATCTATCTATCTATCTTTCTATAATCTGACTCTATCTATCTATCTATTTATCTATCTATTTATCTATCTATCTATCTATCTATCTATCTATCTATCTATCTATAATCTGACTCTATCCATCTATCCATCTATCTATCTATCTATCTATCTATCTATCTATAATCTGACTCTATCTATCTATCTATCTATCTATCTATCTATTTATCTATCTATAATCTGGCCCTATCTATCTATCTATCTATCTATCTATCTATCTATCTATCTATCTATCTATCTATCTATCTATAATCTGACTCTATGTATCTATCTATCTATCTATCTATCTATCTATCTAACTATCTATCTATCTATCTATCTATAATCTGACCCTATCTATCTATCTATCTATCTTTCTATAATCTATCTATCTTTCTATAATCTGACTCTATCTATCCTATACTATCTATCTATCTTTCTATAATTTGACTCTATCTATCTATCTATCTATCTATCTATCTATCTATCTATCTATCTATCTATCTATCTATCTATAATCTGACTCTATCTATCTATCAATCAAATTTTAAGCATTTAAAACTATGTTAAACTTCAACTTCAAACTATTTCAGACTGAAGAGCTTCAAACTTCAAACTTAAACTTTTTACATTTTTTAAAACTTTTAAAACTCCAGACTTCAAATGAACACCTTCAAACTACAATAGGTCCGACTTTCTCAAGCCAACTTCAAAGTTTGTTCACAAACTTTTTTATCTAGTTATTATTAATCTTCTGAGACTAAATTTGCAATTCTATCTCCTCCTAGAGCTTTAACTCTACAGACTCCAAACTCAGCCCAGATCTTCAGACTGTTCTGACTCGCGTTGCTATATCTTTTCTAACTGATCAAAACTATGATTTTCATAAAAATAGAGATTAAAACTCATAAAAATCCCATAGACTTACATTGACGGAATGTTCAGATGAGCCAAGACTATTCAAACTCCAACTGTCAAAATTCAAATCTGAACAAACTGAAGCCCATTAGACTCAATCAGACTTCCCTTCTATGTACTATTTCTATCCAATTCAAAACTAATTTAAGCTTCCACTCTATCTAATTCTATTTCTAATCTATCTAAATCATGCTAGCAACATGCTAGTAACATGCTAATCATGCTTTAAACATGCTAGTAACATGCTAATCATGCTAGAATCATGCTAGCAACATGCTAGTAATTTGCTAAGCATGCTAACAACATGCTAGTAACTTGCTAATAATGCTAGCAAAAGGCTAATCATGCTAGAAACATGCTAGCGACATGCTAATCATGCTAGCAACATGCTTGTAACTTGCTAATCATGCTAGAAACATGCTAGCGACATGCTAATAACTTGCTAATCATGCTAACAACATGCTAACGACAAGCTAGCAACATGCTAATCATGCTAGAAACATGCTAGCGACATGCTAGTAACTTGCTAATCATGCTAGAGACATGCTAATAGCATGCTAATCATGTTAGAAACATGCTAGCGACATGCTAGTAACATGCTTATCATGCTAGAGACATGCTAGTGACATGCTAGTAACATGCTAATCATGCTAGCGACACCTTAGCAACACCATAGCAACCACCCCGTGTACCCTAGCAACCACCCCAGGTACCATAGCAACCGCATAGCAACACCTTGGCAACCACCTCGGGGACCCTAGCAACCGCATAGCAACACCTTAGCAACCACCCCGTGTACCATAGCAACCACATAGAAGCCGCATAGCAACACCCTAGCAACCACCCCGGGTACCTTAGCAACTGCATAGCAACACCTTAGCAACCACCCTTGGTACCCTAGCAACACCCTAGCAACCACCCCAGGTACCATAGTAACCGCATAGCAACACCTTGGCAACCACCCCGTGTACCATAGCAACCACATAGAAGCCGCATAGCAACACCCTAGCAACCACCCCGGGTACCTTAGCAACTGCATAGCAACACCTTAGCAACCACCCTTGGTACCCTAGCAACACCCTAGCAACCACCCCAGGTACCATAGCAACCGCATAGCAACACCTTGGCAACCACTCGGGTACCCTAGCAACCACCCCGAGTACCCTAGCAACTCCATAGCAACACCTTAGCAACCACCCGGGTACCCTAGCAACCACCCCGAGTACCCTAGCAACTGCATAGCAACACCTTAGCAACCACCCCAGGTACCATAGCAACCGCATAGCAACCGCATAGCAACACACTAGCAACCACCCGGGTACCTTAGCAACCGCATAGCAACACCTTAGCAACCACCCGGGTACCCTAGCAAAACCCTAGCAACCACCCCGGTTACCCTAGCAACCGCATAGCAACACCCTAGCAACCACCCCAGGTTCCCTAGCAACCGCATAGCAACACCCTAGCAACCGACCAAGATCCCCTAGCAACCGCGTAGCAACACCCTAGCAACCACCCCGGGTACCTTAGCAACTGCGTAGCAACACCCTAGCAACAACCCGGGTACCTTAGCAACCACCCTGGGAACCATAGCAACCGCGTAGCAACACCTTAGCAACCACCCTGAGTACCATAGCAACCTAATAGCAACCACCCGGGTACCCTAGCAACCGCATAGCAACATCCTAGCAACCGACCCAGATACCCTAGCAACCGCATTACAACACCCTAGCAACCAACCCGGGTTCCTTAGCAACTGCATAGCAACACCTTACCACCCTATCTACTCTATCTACTCTATCTATCTATCTATCTATCTATTTAATATTCCTATCTATCTATCTATCTATAATCTGACTCTATATCTATCTATCTATAATCTGACCCTATCTATCTATCAATCTATAATCTGACTCTATCTATCTATAATCTGACCCTATCTATCTATCAATCTATAATCTGACTCTATCTATCTATATATCTATCTATCTATAATCTGACTCTATCTATCTATCTATAATCTGACTCTATCTGTCTATCTATCTATAATCTGACCCTATCTATCTATCAATCAAATTTTAAGCATTTAAAACTGTTAAACTTCAAACTATTTCAGACTGAAGAGCTTCAAATTTAAAACTTTTAAAACTTAAACTTTTTAAATTTTTTAAAACTTTTAAAACTCCAGACTTCAAATGAACACCTTCAAACTACTTCTAATAGGTCCGACTTTCTCAAGCCAACTTCAAAGTTTGTTCACAAACTTTTTTATCTAGTTAAGTTGGCTTGTGAAAGCCAACTTACTGAAATCCTATTTAAACTTATTAGTGGTGCTTGCCAAAGGCAAGGCATCACTATTGTTATCTTGCATACTTATTATTATTCTGCTTCTTCTTCTTATTCTTCTTCTGGACAAAATTTCGGTTCGCTACTCCTCCTGCACCGTTTGTCACAGACCATGAATGAGGTGTCAACAGTGCGGCTTATTGAGGAATGGTGTGCTATATCTTTTTTAAGCGATCGGGCGTACGATAATCGTACAGGGGGCGAAAAATCGGCCAAAAAAATCCCATAGACTTAACATTGCGGCCAACTTTGACGAGTCGTAGCTCAGAGCGAGACTTTCGTAGAAACATGTAAATCACCACATTTGCAGAGGCTATCAAGCTGTGCGAGAACATACCCCGCAATGGGGTATAAGTTGTACCCCTGGGGGGCAAGAGCGCCCCAAAGTTGCCCCATTGACATACTATGGTGAGGGACGGCCCATGAAACAACACACGTTTTTCCTACTATGGTAATTTACATAGGAATTTTGCATTGAACATAACTCTGCATCACAATATCATAGAGACTTGGGGGTGGGCTCATTTTACTCAGCCAACCAATCAGACTCTAAGAATCATTATGAAGCTGTGAAGCCACGCCCTAGCAACCATTTAGAGCACCCTAGCAACTGATCCCATAGACTGCTATTATAAAAGCCCAGATGGATATCTTTAGATCACAGTGTCATAGAGACATGGGGGTGTGCTCGTTTGACTCGGGCCGCAAGCAGCAAATCATGATTCACCATCGACACTTCCTAGCCACGCCCTAGCAACCACTGTCGATCACCCTAGCAACCCAAACCCAAAGAGGCATATCTTCAAATCTGAATGTCATAGAGACATGGGGGTTGGTTTATATCATTCATACTGGCAAGCAGCCTTTGGAGTATTATCATTGGCAGCTGCCAAGCCACTCCCTAACAACCAAACAGAGTACCCTAGCAACCATCTAGCAAGACCTATATCTTTGGATCAGAATATAGTACAGACATGGGAGTTGGTTCTTTTGACTCATGCTAGCAAACCAGACTTCAAACATGCTAGTCATGCTAGCAGTGAATAGCTACATGCTAATAGTCATTAGCTAAGTGCTAATTCAGGCTAATTTAATGCTAAGAACTGTTTAAAACTCCATAGTAACGATCTGTGCAACTAACAACTGCCTAGCAACACCCTAGGAACCACCCCAGGTACCATAGCAACCACCCAGAATACCTTAGAAACCGCATAGCAACACCCTAGCAACCACCCTGATTACCCTAGCAACCGCTAAGCAACACCCTAGCAACCACCCTGTGTACCCTAGCAACGGCCCTAGCAACCATCCTGGGTACCCTAGCAACCACCCAGAGTACCCTAGCAACCGCATAGCAACACCTTAGCAACCAAACTGTGTACCCTAGCAACGGCCCTAGCAACCATCCTGGGTACCCTAGCAACCACCCAGAGTACCCTAGCAACCGCATAGCAACACCTTAGCAACCAAACTGTGTACCCTAGCAAAGGCCCTAGCAACCACCCAGAGTACCCTAGCAACCGCATAGCAACACCTTAGCAACCGAACTGTGTACCCTAGCAACGGCCCTAGCAACCATCCTGATTACACTAGCAACCGCATAGCAACAGCCTAGCAACCACCCCAAGTACCCTAGCAACCGCTTAGCAACAGCCTAGCAACCACCCCAAGTACCCTAGCAACCACATAGCAACACTTTAGCAACCATCCTGGGTACCTTAGCAACGGCCCTAGCAACCCCCCAGATACCATAGCAACCACCACAAGTACCCTAGCAACCGCATAGCAACACCCTAGCAACCACACCAAGTACCTTAGCAACCGCATAGCAACACCCTAGCAACCATCCTGGGTACCCTAGCAACCGCCCTAGCAACCACCCCAAGTACCCTAGCAACCAGACTGGGTACCCTAGCAACGGCCCTAGCAACCACCCCAAGTACCCTAGCAACCGCTTAGCAACACCCTAGCAACCACCCCAAGTACCCTAGCAACCACATAGCAACACCTTAGCAACCATCCTGGGTACCCTAGCAACCGCCCTAGCAACCACCCTGTGTACCCTAGCAACAGCCCTAGCAACCATCGTAGGTACCCTAGCAACCACCTTGATTACCCTAGCAACCGCATAACTACACCCTAGCAACCACCCCAAGTACCCTAGCAACCACATAGCAACACCTTAGCAACCATCCTGGGTACCCTAGCAACGGCCCTAGCAACCACCCCAAGTACCCTAGCAACCATTTTACAACATTAACAAGCCATATCGTAGCACCAAAACATAATAGAAACATAGGGCTTGGTTATTTCATTTATAACTAGTAAGTACTCTTTAAATATCACCCAATAAACTCTATAGCCACAACCTAGCAACCATTTACAGTACCCTAGCAACCATACAATCACATAAATAAGCCATATCTCAGCATCAGAACACCGTACAGAGATGAGGTTGGGCTCTTTTGACTCGGGTGGGACATCACTCTGCAAATATCAACATGGTAAATGTGTACCCACACCATAGCAACCATTTAGAGCACCATAGCAACCGTATAACTATAAAAGGAAGCCACATCTCAGCTCCATAACATCACACAGACATGCTGGTTGGCTACAGTGCCGAGTTTTGCCACTGCAAGCACCACTCACATTTTCTTCAGGAAATGTACATTCTAGTTATTATTATTATTCTTCTTCTTCTGGACAAAACTTCGGTTCGCTACTCCTCCTGGACCGTTTGTCACAGACCCATGAAACAGGCGTCAAATCGTGCGGCCTATTGAGGAATGGTGTGCTATATCTTTTATAAGCGATCGGGCGTACGATAATCGTACAGGGGGCGAAAAATCGCCCGAAAAATCCCATCGACTTAACATTGCGGCCAACTTTGACGAGTCGTAGCTCAGAGCGAGAATTTCGTAGAAACATGTGAATCACCACATTTGAAGAGGCTATCAAGCTGTGCGAGAACATACCCCGCAATGGGGTATAAGTTGTACCCCTGGGGCACAAGAGCGCCCCAAATTTGCCCATTGACATACTATGGTGAGGGACAGCCCATGAAACAGCACACGTTTTTCCTACTATGGTAATTTACATAGGGATTTTGTATTGAACATAACTCTGCATCACAATAACATAGAGACATGGGGGTGGGCTCATTTTACTCAGCCAACCAATCAGACTCTCAGGATCATTATGAAGCTGTGAAGCCACGCCCTAGCAACCATTTAGAGCACCCTAGCAACTGATCCCATAGAATGCCATTATAAAAGCCCAGATGGATATCTTTAGTTCACAGTGTCATAGAGACATGGGGGTGGGCTCGTTTGACTCGGGCCGCAAGCAGCAAATCATGATTCACCATCGACACTTCCTAGCCACGCCCTAGCAACCACTGTCGATCACCCTAGCAACCCAAACCCAAAGATGCATATCTTCAAATCTGAATGTAATAGAGACATGGGGGTTGGTTTATATCATTTATACTGGCAAGCAGCCTTTGGAGTATTATCATTGGCAGCTGCCAAGCCACTCCCTAACAACCAAACAGAGTACCCTAGCAACCATCTAGCAAGACCTATATCTTTGCATCAGAATATAGTACAGACACGGGAGTTGGTTCTTTTGACTCATGCTAGCAAACCAGACTTCAAACATGCTAGTCATGCTAGCAGTGAATAGCTACATGCTAATAGTCATTAGCTAAGTGCTAATTCAGGCTAATTTAATGCTAAGAACTCTTTAAAACTCCATAGTAACGATCTGTGCAACTAACAACTGCCTAGCAACACCCTAGAAACCACCCCAAGTACCATAGCAACCAGCGTGGGTATCCTAGCAACGGCCCTAGCAACCACCCCAAGTACCCTAGCAACCGCATAGCAACACCCTAGCAACCACACCAAGTACCCTAGCAACTGCATAGCAACACCTTAGCAACCATCCTGGGTACCCTAGCAACCACCCCAAGTACCCTAGCAACCGCTTAGCAACACCCTAGCAACCACCCCAAGTACCCTAGCAACCACATAGCAACACCTTAGCAACCATCCTGGGTACCCTAGCAACCCCCTAGCAACCACCCCAAGTACCCTAGCAACCACTTAGCAACACCCTAGCAACCACCCCAAGTACCCTAGCAACCACATAGCAACACCTTAGCAACCATCCTGGGTACCCTAGCAACCGCCCTAGCAACCACCCTGTGTACCCTAGCAACCGCCCTAGCAACCATCGTAGGTACCCTAGCAACCACCTTGATTACCCTAGCAACCGCATAGCTACACCCTAGCAACCACCCCAACTACCCTAGCAACCACATAGCAACACCTTAGCAACCATCCTGGGTACCCTAGCAACGGCCCTAGCAACCACTTACAGCACCCTAGCAACCATCTTACAACATTAACAAGCCATATCTAAGGACCAAAACACACTAGAAACATAGGGCTTGGTTCTTTTATTTATGACTAGTAAGTAGTCTTTAAATATCACTCAATAAACTCTATAGCCACACCCTAGCAACAATTTACAGTACCCTAGCAACCATACATTCATATAAATAAGCCATATCTCAGCATCAGAACATCATACAGAGATGGGGTTGGGCTCTTTTGACTCGGGTGGGACATCACTCTATAAATATCAACATGGTAAATGTGTACCCACACCATAGCAACCATTTAGAGCACCCTAACAACCGTATAACTATAAAAGGAAGCCACATCTCAGCTCCATAACATCATAGAGACGTGCTGGTTGGCTAGAGTGCCGAGTTTTGCCACGCCAAGCACCACTCACATTTTCTTCAGGAAATGTACATATCTAGTATTATAATTACTATTCACCCTGACAAAACTTCTGCGTGCTACTCCTCCTGCATCGTTTGTCGTAGACCCATGAATGAGGTGCCAAATCGACCGGCTCATTGAGGAGAAGTGTGCTATATCTTTTCTAAGCAATCGGACATACGATGATCACACAGCGGATGAAAAAGCGGGCAAAAAAAGTCCCATTGACTTACAATGGCAGAATGTTTGTGTATTTAAATCTCAACTGTCACTTTCTCACACACACACAAATGCAGGACCTCAGGAACGCTTTCTCTCTCTCTCTCTGTAACTCACACACACTGATTTGACTAATCTTCTAAGTAACCAATAAGTGATGACCTATATCTTCATAGCCACACCCTAGCAACCACTTACAGCACCCTAGCACCCCCCCCCCCCATAGACCTCCATTGAAAACAGATCAAAAGGGATATCTTTGGATAGAAGTGTCATAGAAACATGCAGGTTTTGCTCTTTTGACTCGTGATCGCTAACAGGACTTCCCTCATGAATGCTACACGTGATAGCAGTGAATAGCTACATGCTAATAGCGATTAGCTAAGTGTTAAATCAGGCTAAGAACATACTAAGACAAAACTTTGGCGCGCTACTCCTCCTGCACCTTTTGTCGTAGACCCATGAATGAGATGTCAAATCATGCGGCATATTGAGGAGAGGTGTGCTATATCTTTTATAAGTAATTGAGTGTACGATGTTCGTCTGGTGGACGAAAACTTTTGCCCGAAAAAGTCCCATAGACTTAACATTGGCACAAAATTAGTGAGATTATATCTTTGGATCAGGAGGTCACAGAGACTTGGGGGAGGGCTCATTTGACTCTGCCTATCAAGCAGCCAACAAGTACTGACATGACAACTTCATAGCTATACCCTAGCAACCACTTACAGCACCCTAGTAACCATAAAAAGACATTAACAAACAATTTTTCAGCACCAAAACATTGTAGCTGGTTGGCTACAGTGGCGAGTTTTGCCACGCCAAGCACCACTCACATTTTCTTCAGGAAATGTACATTCTAGTATTATAATTACTATTCACCCTGACAAAACTTCTGCGTGCTACTCCTCCTGCATCGTTTGTCGTAGACCCATGAATGAGGTGCCAAATCGACCGGCTCATTGAGGAGAAGTGTGCTATATCTTTTCTAAGCAATCGGACATACGATGATCACACAGCGGATGAAAAAGCGGGCAAAAAAAGTCCCATTGACTTACAATGGCAGAATGTTTGTGTATTTAAATCTCAACTGTCACTTTCTCACACACACACAAATGCAGGACCTCAGGAACGCTTTCTCTCTCTCTCTCTGTAACTCACACACACTGATTTGACTAATCTTCTAAGTAACCAATAAGTGATGACCTATATCTTCATAGCCACACCCTAGCAACCACTTACAGCACCCTAGCACCCCCCCCCCCCCATAGACCTCCATTGAAAACAGATCAAAAGGGATATCTTTGGATAGAAGTGTCATAGAAACATGCAGGTTTTGCTCTTTTGACTCGTGATCGCTAACAGGACTTCCCTCATGAATGCTACACGTGATAGCAGTGAATAGCTACATGCTAATAGCGATTAGCTAAGTGTTAAATCAGGCTAAGAACATACTAAGACAAAACTTTGGCGCGCTACTCCTCCTGCACCTTTTGTCGTAGACCCATGAATGAGATGTCAAATCATGCGGCATATTGAGGAGAGGTGTGCTATATCTTTTATAAGTAATTGAGTGTACGATGTTCGTCTGGTGGACGAAAACTTTTGCCCGAAAAAGTCCCATAGACTTAACATTGGCACAAAATTAGTGAGATTATATCTTTGGATCAGGAGGTCACAGAGACTTGGGGGAGGGCTCATTTGACTCTGCCTATCAAGCAGCCAACAAGTACTGACATGACAACTTCATAGCTATACCCTAGCAACCACTTACAGCACCCTAGTAACCATAAAAAGACATTAACAAACAATTTTTCAGCACCAAAACATTGTAGCTGGTTGGCTACAGTGGCGAGTTTTGCCACGCCAAGCACCACTCACATTTTCTTCAGGAAATGTACATTCTAGTTATTATTATTCTTCTGAGACTAAATTTACAACTCTATCTCCTCCTAGAGCTTTAACTCTACAGACTCCAAACTCAGCCCAGATCTTCAGACTGATCTCGCCGGGTGTGCTATATCTTTTCTAACTGATCAGACTTATGACTTTCATAAAAATGAAGATTAAAACTCATAAAAATCCCATAGACTTACATTGACGGAATGTTCAGATGAGCCAAGACTATTCAAACTCCAACTGTCAAAATTCAAATCTAATCACACTGAAGCCCATTAGACTCAATCAGACTTCTCTTCTATGAACTATTTCTATCCAATTCAAACTAATTTAAGCTTCCACTCTATCTAATTCTATTTCTAATCTATCTAAATCATGCTAGCAACATGCTAGTAACATGCTAATCATGCTTTAAACATGCTAGTAACATGCTAGAATCATGCTAGCAACATGCTAGTAATTTGCTAAGCATGCTAACAACATGCTAGTAACATGCTAATCATGCTAGTGACATGCTTGTAACTTGCTAATCATGCTAGTGACATGCTAGTAACATGCTAATCATGCTAGAAACATGCTAGCGACATGCTAATAACTTGTTAATCATGCTAACAACATGCTAACGACAAGCTAGCAACATGCTAATCATGCTAGAAACATGCTAGCAACATGCTAGTAACTTGCTAATCATGCTAATAGCATGCTAATCATGTTAGAAACATGCTAGCAACATGCTAGTAACATGCTAATAATGCTAGCGCCATGCTAGTAACTTGCTAATCATGCTAGAAACATGCTAGCGACATGCTAGTAACTTGCTAATCATGCTAACGACATGCTAATCATGCTAGAAACATGCTAGTAACATGCTTATCATGCTAGAGACATGCTAATAGCATGCTAATCATGTTAGAAACATGTTAGCGACATGCTAGTAACTTGCTAATCATGCTAGAAACATGCTAGTGACATGCTAGTAACTTGCTAATCATGCTAACAACATGCTAATCATGCTAGAAACATGCTAGTGACATGCTAGTAACATGCTAATCATGCTAGCGACACCTTAGCAACACCATAGCAACCACCCCGTGTACCCTAGCAACACCCTAGCAACCACCCCAGGTACCATAGCAACCGCATAGCAACACCTTGGCAACCACCTCGGGGACCCTAGCAACCGCATAGCAACACCTTAGCAACCACCCCGGGTACCCTACCAACCACCCCGAGTACCCTAGCAACTGCATAGCAACACCTTAGCAACCACCCCGGGTACCATAGCAACCACATAGAAACCGCATAGCAACACCCTAGCAACCACCCGGGTACCTTAGCAACTGCATAGCAACACCTTAGCAACCACCCTGGGTACCCTAGCAACACCCTAGCAACCACCCCAGGTACCATAGCAACCGCATAGCAACACCTTGGCAACCACCTCGGGTACCCTAGCAACCACCCCGAGTACCCTAGCAACTCCATAGCAACACCTTAGCAACCACCCCGGGTACCCTAGCAACCACCCCGAGTACCCTAGCAACTGCATAGCAACACCTTAGCAACCACCCCGGGTACCATAGCAACCGCATAGCAACACCCTAGCAACCACCCCGGGTACCTTAGCAACCGCATAGCAACACCTTAGCAACCACCCCGGGTACCCTAGCAACACCCTAGCAACCACCCTGGGTACCATAGCAACCACGTAGCAACACCTTAGCAACCACCCTGAGTACCATAGCAACCTAATAGCAACCACCCCAGGTACCATAGCAACCACGTAGCAACACCTTAGCAACCACCCTGAGTACCCTAGCAACACCCTAGCAACCACCCCAGGTACCATAGCAACCGCATAGCAACACCTTGGCAACCACCTCGGGTACCCTAGCAACCACCCCGAGTACCCTAGCAACTGCATAGCAACACCTTAGCAACCACCCCGGGTACCATAGCAACCGGATAGCAACACCCTAGCAACCACCCCGGGTACCTTAGCAACCGCATAGCAACACCTTAGCAACCACCCCGGGTACCCTAGCAACACCCTAGCAACCACCCTGGGTACCATAGCAACCACGTAGCAACACCTTAGCAACCACCCTGAGTACCATAGCAACCTAATAGCAACCACCCCGGGTACCCTAGCAACCGCATAGCAACATCCTAGCAACCGACCCAGATACCCTAGCAACCGCATTACAACACCCTAGCAACCAACCCAGGTTCCTTAGCAACTGCATAGCAACACCTTACCACCCTATCTACTCTATCTATCTATCTATCTATCTATCTATCTATCTATCTATCTATCTATCTATCCATCTTTCTATTTAATATTCCTATCTATCTATCTATCTATCTATCTAATATTTCTATCTATCTAATATTCCTATCTATATATCTATCTATCTAATATTTCTATCTATCTAATATTCCTATCTATCTATCTATCTATCTATCTATAATCTGACTCTATCTATCTATAATCTGACCCTATCTATCTATCAATCAAATTTTAAGCATTTAAAACTATGTTAAACTTCAAACTATTTCAGACTGAAGAGCTTCAAACTTAAAACTTTTAAAACTTAAACTTTTTAATTTTTTTTAAACTTTTAAAACTCCAGACTTCAAATGAACACCTTCAAACTACTTCTAATAGGTCCGACTTTCTCAAGCCAACTTCAAAGTTTGTTCACAAACTTTTTTATCTAGTTGTTGTTATTCTTGGCTGGATAACTAGCAGTTTTAAAAGCCCTTTAAAATTAAATATGTACACAGTTTGTATTAAATGAAAGTACAGTCAAATGTGATCTCCTGTATAGACTTTACAATGACTTCATGTTATTATCTAACATCAACTTACAGTGAGTGAACAATATATTTTTACAACATTAATTAATGTTTGTGAATGTTATTTAATACAAACACATGATCATTGTTCATTGTGCATTAAATAATTTTAACAGATTGAACTTTGATTGATTGATTGGTTTTATGTATTTGTAAATTTTGAAATTAACCCTAAGAAGAATAATTGCGATATATAACTATTGTTTATGTGATAGATCATGCTATCTAAAAGATGGAATCTTATTGTAAAGTGTTTTTAATACTAGTTTCCTTCTATTTGATATGCACTTGTCTTAATATATAATCTTATCTAAATTTATTATAAAAGCTGAGGTTTGTTATTAACTGAAATGTTATATTTTAGCTGGAGTCAATGATCTAATGGTGTATTTGTTCAGACTCAGTCCACTGCTTTACTAATATTATATTTTCCTTTTACAGCTGCAGGAAGATCATGAAGCACCAGCAAACCCTAAAACAGACCGTTTACAGATGTTCTTCAGCAGAAGCAGAAATATGACAAAAACTTTTGGGTGGAACTTGTTTACTTTTTTTCATACTTTTATTAATTGTGGAAAAACTTGAAATAATTTTAAATAAGCATAAAAAATGGCATTGGTTTTTGTGCAGTTTATTTTTGTTTAACTTTATTAATAAAAATGTGTTTTTTAATTAGCATATTTTTGTGTTTTGCTTTGGTACCGAAATTGGTACCGAGAACCATGGATTTTCACTGGTATTGGTACCGAATACTGAAATTTTGGTACCGTGACAACCCTAGTATGCATTGTCTTTCACAGATGATTATTCTAGTGCGGTGGTTGTATACTGTTTGAAAAATAAGAGTGACACCGTAACCGCCACAGAAAAATTCCTTGCGGACATGGCTCCATATGGAAAGGTTAAGTGCATCAGGTCTGATAATTGTACGGAGTTCACAGGTAGAGAGTACCAAGCATTACTAAGTAGAAGCGGTATTAGACATGAGAGATCAGCACCATTCTCTCCACACCAAAACGGCACTGCAGAACGAAACTGGAGAACTTTATTCGACATGGCTAGGTGCATGCTAATAGAAAGTGGGTTACCAAAAATATTGTGGACCTATGCTGTCCAGACAGCTGCTGTAGTGAGAAACAGATGTTTCAATAATCGCACTAAACAGACAGCTTACTTCATGTTAACAGGCAGGCAGCTTAACATTTCTAGGATGCAGAAGTTCGGGTTAGCGTGTTACGCTTACAAGCATGATGAAGGAAAGTTGGATTCAAGGAGTGAGAAAGGTATTTTCATAGGGTATGATAAGAATAGTCCAGCATACATGATCTACTATCCTAATAGCAAGAAAATACAAAAACACAGACTAGTGCAGTTTGTATCCAAAATGAGGGCTGAGTCGGAAATTATACCAATTGATGATGATGATGATGATTTCGGGGTCAGAAGTAATCCTAAAGAATCTGGGGAAAACCCTGATGTTGAGCTTGATCTTCCAAGTACTCAAGAACAGGCCACAGGGATGGAACCGGTGGTGTGTAATGAACAAACACAAAAGAATGGAGATGAACCTGAACAGAGGAGAAATCCTACCAGGGAGAGAAAAAGGCCAGGTTATTTAGATGATTATGTTTGTGGTTTTGAAGGTGATGTAACTAGCATTGATTATTGTTACAGACTAGTATGCAGTGTACCCCAAACATACAAAGAAGCTGTAACATCAGTGAATGGAAATGAATGGGTTAATGCTATGGATGAGGAGGTGCAGTCGTTAGAGCAGGGGTCTCAAATTGCCGGCCCGCGGGCCATTTACGGCCCCCCCTCCCTCCGGCCCGCAACTGACATCAAAAATATAACGCAATCCGGCTTGCAAAAATATTATTATTTTTAAAATTATTATTATTATTATTATTATTTGTAGTTGTTTTATAGCAATTTAGACTACCCATTCAATATGTACTAGAAACAAAAACACAGTTCAATAAAAAAGATAAAAATTAGTGATAGTAAAAAACCCGCGCTTGCCGGCAGACTTTTTAAGACGTTAGCTGGTTTCTGGGCTTTAGCAGTTTATTTTTTGAAAATATGTCTAATTCCAAACCGAAAAGGAAAGTGGATGATGAACACAGACTGTTTCAAGAAAGATGGACACTGCAGTATTTTTTTGTGGAGTTTAATGGAAACGCCACCTGTCTGATATGCAAAGAAAAAGTTGCCGTTCTGAAGGAATACAATCTCAAGCGTCATTACTCGACTAAACACGGAGACCAATATGAGAAGTACCAGGAAGAAGAGAGAAAAAAACGAACCACACAGTTGCAGAGAGAGCTAACGTCCCAGCAAAGCCTTTTCCACAGAGCCAAAAAGGATGCTGATGCTGCCGTTGAAGCGAGTTATGTGGTGAGTGAAATGATCGCTAAAGCTGGAAAGCCATTCACTGAAGGGCAGTTTATGAAGGACTGCATGTTGAAGGTCGCTGATATTTTATGTCCAGAAAAGAAGAACATGTTCAACAATCTCTCTCTATCGGCAAATACAGTGGCAGAGCGGATTACCGAGTTATCGAGTGACATTTATGATCAGATACGCGGGAAAGCTAGAGTTTTCACTGCATACTCTGTGGCCCTTGACGAAAGCACAGACAAAACTGACACTGCTCAGCTAGCTATTTTCATCAGAGGTATTAATGACCAGTTTGAGGTGACGGAAGAATTGCTGAGTTTGTGTCCAATGCACGGCCGTACAACAGCCAAACATATATTTCAGCATCTGTGCGACGCGATTGAACGCGCTGGTTTGCCGTGGAGCAGACTAGTAGGCATTACCACCGATGGCGCCCCGTCTATGTCAGGTAAAAAAAATGGACTGGTAGCGCTGGTACAAAGAAAGTTGGAAGAGGAAAATGCAGATCCAGCAGTTGTTCTGCACTGCATTATACACCAGCAGGCACTGTGCAGCAAATGCTTGAAATATGAACACGTCATGTCTGTTGTCCTAAGATGCATCAATTACATCAGGTCAAGAAGTTTACAGCACCGCCAGATTCGAGATAGCAACATATGGTGATGTACTTTACTTTACTGAAGTGCGCTGGCTCAGCAGGGGAAATATTTTGAAGAGATTTTTTGAGTTAAGAACAGAGGTGAAGAGATTTATGGAAGATGGCAGAATGGATGTTCCTGAATTTGATGATCCTAAATGGGTCATGGACCTTGCATTCCTAGTGGACATTACACAGGAGCTGAACATCCTTAACCTGAAGCTTCAGGCCCTGGTCAGCTCATCACAGCAGCGTATGAAAGTGTGAAAGCCTTCTCCACAAAATTGAGATTGTGGAAAACTCAGCTTTCTGCAAAAAATCTCAGTCATTTCACAACATGCAGATCTCTTGTGGAGGAGGGCATAGCATTCAATGGTGATGAATATGCCTCTGCTGTTGAAAACCTACTTCAGGAATTTGATCAGCGTTTTGCTGACTTCAAGGCACACCGTGACACTTTCCAGCTGTTTGCAGACCCCTTCTCAGCTGATGTGGAGAGTGTCCCAAATTTGTTGCAGATGGAAGTTATTGACTTGCAGTGCAATAGTGAGCTAAAAACTAAATTCAGAGAGGCACAAGGAAATGCAGACAAGACTGCACAGTTTCTGAGAGAATTACCTCCAGGCTTCCCAGAGCTTTCCAAAGTGTTCAGTCGGTTAATGTGCCTTTTTGGAAGCACATACCTGTGTGAGAAACTTTTCTCAACTATGAACTTCAGTAAATGCAAGTTCAGGTCCAGGCTTAGTGATGCTCATCTTGAAGCTGTACTCAGGGTTTCAACTGTAAACTCTATCAAGGCAAACGTGGCTCAGTTGTGTGAGCAGAAGCGCTGTCAAGTGTCTGGCAAGAAATAGAATAGTTTACAAATGTATTCAGAGATCGCAGTTGTTCAGTGTAAGGTTCAGCACAGTTTTGATAAGTTACTTAAGTTAAAATAAAGTAGGTAACTGTCAAAAATTAAAAATTATATAACAATGCACAGACACTGTTGTTTATATTTTTAAGCATGACAAAAATATGTTAGTAATGTAATTTAAAAGAAATGTGAGATAACATCTCAGCAATTAAAGTAAATTTCCAGAACTTTTGTGCTTTCTTCTTTTTGTCCTTCAATGTTTAAACGGCCCTCCTATGAGATGTCAGTCACAGCAATGGCCCCCAGCCAATTTGAGTTTGAGACCCCTGATCTAGAGAGTTAACACTCGAACACGTGGGAGAAAACGCGATTGCGCGCGCTCAAAGGGCCGCCGGCAGACAGTACAGGTGCAGTCAGTGTGGGGTTGGTCTACCATACTCTCAAGAACTATAAACTGTGTCACTTAGATACCTGAATGGGCAGATAGCTGGTCAACTGATCACAAAATAGGCACATGTATTTTACTATGGCACAGTAATATAGTAATAATTTACCTAAAGGGTTAACAAGGATCAAATGAGTGAGTTCAGCTTTGAGATTAAAAACCAACCTGTTTGTTCCTCAGTATCTTCTTGTTTCACCTTGAATGCTTCTTCAATCTTAATGTCTTCACTCTCCTCTTTAATAAACGCCATTGTGGATCTCAGTTGTATTTGGACACTGTCATGTTTAAGATTAAAATAATTAACAGAAAGACAAATAAATACAAACTAATTATCTGTGTGTGTCTCAATCAGCTCTCTAATCATTGGTCAAAGTGATATTTGGTCTTGGCCAAAAAAAAAAAAAGAAAAGAAACTACACAAAAACACTCAAAACTAGCATCTATAAAAGAACACACATTATATAGAAAGTTCCTACAGAGCCATTTATAATGTATGTTTAGTATTTAATGGTTCATAGATCATATTTAATGGATTACACGTTCATCAAAGACTTTGTAAAAGCTGTTAGTTGTTCTCGTTTCATTCACAGCTGATTCGAGCAAAATATTTCAGTAAACAACTGATTCAACTGACTTGGAGTTTCTCTCATCACTACTTGACCGTGACCAAAATCTGAGTCACGATCTAGGGAGCGAAAATGAGATGCACCTTTTCTGTTACTCATGAGTGGCGCTTTATTCACACAAATTAACGTCCAGTAACGTTAAATAATTTAATAATAATAATGTTACATTCTATAATAATATATCACTTGAAAAAAAAAAATTGCAAGGTGTGCATCGATTTAAATACTTTAAACACTTATAAACAAATCTCTCTTCAGCAGAATCACAACAGATGCAGGAACGCGTCGCAGCATTGTGACGTTACATCGTCATATCATAATAAGAGTCCTCTTCCCATGCTGTGTGTCTAAAATTACAAAAGTGCATAGAAATGTACAGACAAACAGCTGTATTCAGAGTTAAATTCTTGGTGGAATACATGTTTAAATACATTTTGTCTAATTACATAATAAAAGTAACTGCCATTTTTTGGAACATGTAATACATGTGATTCTGTTTAAAACCCCCAGCTCTCATATGAGTGCAGATGCAGTTTGTGTTTCTTGATTTTGTTTTTTGCAGAAAAAGCCATAGCAAAAACTAACAATTTACTGTTATTTAATTTTGCTTTAAAAACACTAAAGGTAACATGTTGCAGTGTGCTAGTAAATGTGCCGTATTAAATGTGACCCTGGAGCACAAAATTTAGATTTATATATCATTTGAATAAATAAGCTTTCCATTGATGTATGGTTTATTAGGATAGGACAATATTTGTCCGAGATACAACTTTTAAAAACAAATCTGTAATCTGAGGGTGCAAAAAAATCTAAATATTGAGCAAATCTGCTTTAAAGTTATACAAATGAATATCACTAATCAAAAATTAAGTTTTGATATATTTATGGTAGGACATTTTAAAATATCTCCATGGAACATGATCTTTACTTAATCTCCTAATGATTTTTGGCATAAAAGAAAAATCTATATTTTTGACCTACACAATGTATTTTTGGCTATTGCTACAAATATACCCGTGTTTCTTAAGACTGGTTTTGTGCTCCAGGGTCACAAATGTGATGTTTGTGGTCACTATGAGTTTCCACCTGAGCAGCATCAAAAGTCTTTAAAGTCTGTGTCAAGACAATTCAAATAATTGTTTCTAAACACATTATAAATGTTTGAAAGGTATAGTTGGAAACATGCTACAAAGACTGTAAACTATGCATTACTGAATTGTGGAGTTAGACTGTTAAACAGTTTTTCACCATTTTTGTGTTCAGTAGTTTTTGTGTGGGGCTGAAATCATGTCTCGATGATGCACTGGAGCTACTGAGCAGCACAGCCCCACCCCGAACAGGTGCATTCGACTTGAAGCGGCGCTACGCAGAATGACATCAAAGTACTGCGAGAGCAATAAGAGAGCAGACGCTCCTGATGCTTTCTAATAGCTCTCGCGGTACTTTGATGTCAAAAACTGATCGTTCTGCAGCGCTGCTTCAAGTCGAACACCTAATAACTAGAGAATTA
Organism: Aspiorhynchus laticeps; assembly: GCA_023376895.1. NCBI lineage: Eukaryota > Metazoa > Chordata > Actinopteri > Cypriniformes > Cyprinidae > Aspiorhynchus > Aspiorhynchus laticeps. The sequence goes on from JALXFT010004580.1 coordinate 81,373, forward strand.
GCATCAGTGGTTCACGGCTCAATCGTGAGTTACTGTCATTACCGTTAGTTACTACAGCCTACATTTTGCTAGCTAGCTATGTCTTCGTCGCGTAAATGCATATTACCTGGTTGCAATTATTTACAAAACAGCTTGGTCTCCTTATTTAAATGTATTTGTATTTGACAATTGAGAGAGGAGGCAGCACCTCGATTGGGCGTGGTTTCAGCGTGGATAGCAGACACGCCTTCAGTATAAACATTTTGTTTACAAGGTGTTTTTTAATATTCAAATTTGGCTTATAATATTCACATTTTTCTATGATGTGACAATCTCAGAACACTTTTAGTATTGGTTTACCCAGAATTTAAAGGAACACTTCACTTTTTAAAAAATAGGCTCATTTTATAACTCCACAAGAGTTAAACAGTTGAGTTTTACCGTTTGGTAGCACTTTTAGCTTTTTTTTATATCATAACTAGTTACCTAGCTGGGGACTACTTTCAGGCGCTGCGTAATATCACTGCACCTGCTGCACACATGGTACGGCAGCAAAGCTCCTTGATTATTACGCCGGAATGAGAGTATAGTTCCTAGCCATATCAGCCTAGAAAATCACAACTTTTCATTTTCCGTCAGTCTTAGTACACGATGTAACTACAGAAGAGTCAAGCTTTAAATAGGAAAAATATCGAGACTCTTTGGTCATTTTTGACCAAATACTAATGGTCTAATCAGATTCAATGATCTATGCTAAGCTAAGCTAAAACAAGTGTCATCAACAAGATATCCTTTCCTTCTTCATATTCAATACATCCACCTCCTCGGTGGATTGAGTTTCCACCACATTACGAGTTGCTTCAGCATCACCAGCTGCCTGTAGTGCTGCTGCCACATTTGTCCAGGAAAAGTACTTTTATCACAAATTCCCTCCACAGCTCTACTGATTTTGCTGTGCCCTAGCACTTCTGATAACAAAATATCTGGGCACCGCTCTGACCTTTACAGACATCTAACAAGAAAAACAAAAAAAAATATATCAAACATTGCATCATACATTCTAACACACTGGACAAGCCTTACATTTATATATTCCTAATCACATTTTCATAATGGAAACACAAAAAAATAAATAAAAATGAATCATTATATTCAAAACACATCACAAGTAAAAGTAAACATGTCTTCCACAATAATAATAATAATCATCATCATAATAATCATTATCATAACAATATAGTTGTAAGGCAATACCAGATAATGGAATTTTATGCTATACCATTTTAAGGTGTGAGACATTAACGATATTTGCCTTTAATAATCTATAGTCGTGAAGATTTCCTTGTGATCGTTCCACCTTTTCATTCAATGGGCCTTATTCATGACGTTAATAAATAGTAAGTACATTTTGAGTAATTTGCACATAAAATGGTCCTTCCCAAAAACTCTTCACCAGATTCAAAAATGTATTGTAAACCTGAGATTCCATAGTTAAGCAAATGTATTTTAATAAATTCCAAAGCAAATTGTCCAATGTGACATTACCAACTCTACAGCGCCACCAGCAGTTCACAAATACATTTTTCAAACTTTTGAACCCTTTTTTCTAGAAAAATTAAAATTAGTTCACCTGATTACTCTCTTCATGCTGGAGAGTATCTCTTCAATTGACATTTTTCTTATAACTTTTGAACATTGTCAAAAAAAATTATGATTTTGGTTTCTATGGGTCATTTTGGATGAACCGTCTGTCACCATTTTAAAATGTGCCAGAAATTGCAATATTTATAACCATTTGACGTATCAGCACAAAAAAATAAAAAAGGGGGGAAAAAATTGGATCATCAACAGCATGTTCCGGAGGTTCCTGGTGTTCCAGAGACTTAAGGAATTTTGCAAAAACATTTATAACTTTTGAAAACATTGTCAATTTTTTTTCTTGTCAATATGTTTGTTGGTCATTTTGAAGTTAATGAAAAAACTTTTTATTTTTCTCTCTCTCTCTCACTACTACTACAAATTTTGTCCAAAGTCTGATCAAATGATCTTTGGACTGAGGTGCACACCTCATACATTATAAAAGTTGACTGTACCTTAGTTAGCTTAGCATGCTAATTGGTTAACCATTTAAAATTTGTTCTAATGTGGCATTATATCTGATTAAACAATTTACATTAAGTTACCTTAGCATGTTAATTGTTTAGAATGTTAACTTGTACATTTGTATGCTCATTCTTGCCTTGGAAGCTTTTTTTTGCGTTTTTGTCTTCCGAGGACCTCAGAGTAACTTTTTTTTAAATTGACGCACAAGGGTTAATACAGTTTTGGGTACCTGTCAATACTTGCTGTTAATAGGTTTTAGGTATTACACAACCCAGGAGTTGTCTGGATACCAAAACTGTTATTTTCTGACAGGATCTGCCATCTAGGGTTAGATCTATGTGTTGTCCAATGATGTGATACAAATATTAAGAACTGCTAATGAAAGAGTGTCAGATTTTGTCTTTGAACAAACTGTAAGGTTTTGGTGCAATGATTTATATATTATTATATTATATATATTTATGATTTATATCAGATCTAAATTAGATTAAAATGCAAATAATGTCAAATTCATGGGTTATGATTTTTTTTTTTATATATATTTAAAGTTAATTAAATACCTATAAAATGTATACAATGGCAAAGAAAAAAGATTTTGTTTTAGAAGATAATAAGATAATAATAATAAGATAAATAAAAGCAAAAGCAATAAAAAGGTCAAGTGTAAGGGTGAATCCCATTTCTCTGTCTTACCCCTTCCCCTACCCTTCGTCTTACCCCTAGCCCTTGTCCCTCGAAACCGAGTGGTAAGTGCTAGGGGTGAAAACATACCCCTATGAAATGAGACCCCACTTGGTTACGGTTACGTCATCGTACATCGTCGCTAGCTGGCTGCTACGTCACCAGAGGCGACAAGTGTTGATCACAAACTTCCAAGATGCGTCTGCAAGTGTGTGTGTATGTCGATCGCGTGGGTTTTATTAGTGATGTTTTTGCGATTGTTGTGCAAATCAGCGATGTAACGTTAGCGTAGCAAACTAGCGATTTTTAAAACGTTTCAATTAAGAACATGGTTGCAAATATATATGTACAGGACTGTGTAGAGCACAAAACAAGACTGTCGTAATTTTTAAATAAATTATTTAAGCCGAAATTGGGACTCTCTGTATGATCTGGCCGACATTGTTGCCGGTTGCGCAGTGTGTTCTGGGTACCCCTTGGATTCAAGTAAGCTCGTGAAAATGCTTGGTTTTAAGGGGTATCTACCACTTCCCCTTAGCCCTACCCCTCGATCAAAACCAGAATTGGGACAGCCCTTACTCTCACGTGAACGCGCAAAACAAAGGGGAAGGGGTAAGACAGAGAAATGGGATTCACCCTAAATATATTCAAAATGGACCATTTCACAGATTTTTTTATGAAATCAATAAGAAAGGTCATTGCACACCGCGTCAAAAATTTTCGCATGCGCTTTTCCCTATTTCGTATTAGTCATCATTTCCTATCAAAATGCATGCTATGGATGCGGAAATGCAGAAAATCAAACCTGATCCGAATTTTTTCATGACGGAAGAAAGTTTCGGAGGCAGTGTGTAAACGTGATTGACACAATGTGAGGTCGTATTTATTTTTTAACATGCAAAAATTTCAGACTCAGTGTGCAATGGCCTTAAGTCAAGTTTTCTAATTATATGAGTTGCTGTCTATGTGGAGTGATTCAAATCACTCACTAATGAGACACAGTTTACAGCTGCTGAACTCCACAGAAACATCTGCTGTTTTTCTCAAATAAAAATCACATTTTAATTAATCTTATTAATTATTCCCCTTAATTTATAATGAGTTATTTTTCATATTGTTTTGTTGTGTTCATGTATTATGCTTTATCCCATTAACTGAATGCCTCTTTATGAGAGCAGACGTGAAAAATAAATATCTATAAACATGCTTATATCCTCACAACATTAGATGAAGGACAAAATAATATTTTCATGCAAACACATATCTAGCTTATATGGCACCATGCACATACATATTAGGGCTGCTTTTTTTTTTATTATAGGACACATCTTGAAGCGCTACCTGCTGATTAAAGAATGTTAAAAAGTCTTTATTTGAGATAGCCAGAATGTCAATAAAGGCTTTTTATCTTTTTTGGACCAGAAGAAGTTCATTGGATTCTTCTATTTTTTTATTAGTCAACTAATCTAACCATTTTAAAATTTGTATTAATCTAATAATTTAATTTTTTTTAACTAGCAGATTAATCCTTTGACTAACTTTCCAATAAATTAGTAGGTACAACTTCTACCATTAGTATTTAACCCTTTTCAGAGGATTTATTTTTTCCACTAAACTATTTATTTATTTTTGATCCATTTGATATTTGCTCTTCTCCAATATAGAAATGAGTCTTTAAAAACAAGATTTGTGCCAACAAGATTTTAAATTAATGGTGAAATTATGATTAAATTAGTGGTGAAGATTTTTGAAAAGAACACATAGGGTGAAGTCAGCAAAGTTGGGACACTTTTTGGTAAACTGTGTATTAAATAGCATTAAATCTATAGTACCTACACTATTAATGTTTTAAACAAATGCTCATGGTCTTGTGTATCTCCAACTATGCTTTTTAAAGAAATATGCATGTTTTTTTTTTTTTTTTAAATATACAGAAATTCAAAAATGATGAGAACACACATTTTTATCTCATTTGAACTTTGATAATATAATTGCAAATCAGCATCTTCATAAAGCTTGTCAGCAGATGGAAGCATAAGGTGCTCTAAAATCTCCTGGTAGACGGCTGCATTGACTTTGGACTTGATAAAACACAATGGACCAATACCAGCAGACGTCACGGCACCCCAAATCATCACTGAAACACCTCCAAAACAAATGGACATGCACTGCCTGAGTACTGCTAAGTACTGCTGGAGTACTCCGCTGAAGATCAATGAGTGCATGGGCAGATTGTGTGCAGGTAGGCAGGTATGTATTTAGAGAGGCAGGTAGGCGACCAATCACAGACAGGATTTTTATTGGCCTGTGACTGCCAATAAATGGGCCGCATAGTTGACAATACTTTTAACAAAAGCCCTGGTTGATTTATTTACTGTGAGTCTGTAATGATGAATATGTCTAAGTACCACCAAATGCTGTTCAGCTCCCGGTGACTGTCTCTTTTCCTCTGCAGTGCGGTCAAAGACAGCCTGCATGTAGGCTGGAATTTCCTCAGTGATGGCACGCTTCCTTGGCACACTGAATATTGGCTGAAGGGTTCCCTGTAACAAGCTTCTGGCCTCATCAGTCCAAAAGGCAAACCTCTGACCATACCTTTCAAACATTAACAACAAGATTAATCTAAAGTATTGCATAAAAAAATATTGGTGTCTACTTATAACATTAAGTTAATGTAGTCAACAGGTGAATATACACATATTGTTTAGGGCTGTCATACCCATCAATTTTAAAACGCCCCATTAGAAGAAGACACCACCACGTCCAAATCAAAGGCATGTCCATCTGAAAGAAATGTGACAATAATAAGGAGAGTCTTTAGTTTTTAATGTATCTCTTTATTTAAAAAGATAAACAAGTATGTATATAAGAAACATTTAAAGCATCAATTTCATCCTTATAATTTTTTTTGAAACAACTCACCTCTTGGAATTGAAACCCTGTGCTTGTCACAATGGAAAGTGTATACTGAAACAGAGGAGGAGGAAAACATTTTATTTACTATGTTGACAGAAACATGCAAATGGTTTCCACACACACACACACAAAAAAAGCACACTTTACCATAAGCATAAACATCCCAGTCATTTCCACAGATCTGGCGTGGCAAGCCCTATAATCAACAAAAAATAAGGTAAGATTAGTGATACATGAAACATGACTGATAGATCAAAGCTATCTCTCCAAATGGTATTTCACTTTGCTCAACTTTGTTGGCTGAAACAAAGCAGAACTGCAGAATGGCAGTGAAACTCCTTGCAGCATGTAGTGCATCTCTTTAGTTCAGGAAAGGATCTCCCTTCTTGGATTTATATGTTTCTTGAAAAACATTTTAAAGTTAATTTCATACAAATAAATAGACATAAATGAGGCCTAAGCCTAGTACTTGACCAATTTATTTATTTATCTTTTGTCATACTATTGCCTGCCCTGAGCTGTGTCCTTGAAAGCACTTCATATGGAGTACAGTAGCTACACAGTAAATGACACAATCTAACACGTGGTATTTTAACAGTCAATTATTATGATGGCCTCTCTGTTATGTCTGACTATTACAATGTCATATGTCTCAACCAACATTATAAAACCATGTCAAAATGAAGAGACGTACTCATAACATGTATTGTGGGGTAAGATTAAACAGGCTGACTGTGAGCATGTGAGTTAAAACATTAAGATTATTTTAACTTACTTAATTAAAATGGAAAAACAATGAGTAGTTAAGCTTTCACAATGAACGTGCTACAGTTTATTGTGCTGTCAATAAGTCAACACAGGCTTATCATGCAACAGTTTCGTTAAATGAATGTGCTAACAATTCATTTCACAGCATTAGAGGCTAATATATGATGGCTATGCATTCAAGACTATTTAGCAAATTACGATCACTTCGGCTACGTTAACTTTCCAATGAAATGCATCACAATTGTTTTTAATGTTAAACAAATAAAAATTGATTCACATTTGATACTCACACTCTGATTGTTATCCATCTTCGCTGGTCCTCTAATTCGGTAGGTTTGGTCACCAGATTACGCTGCAGTTACAGAACAGATACGTAATTTTGTTAGCTGGGAACATGCTTATAATGGTGTTCCGTACAGAGCGCATAACTTTCATTTCACCGGCGAAACTGGGCATTTAACTGGTCAACTGTGAGCCGTTTATTTATTTTAACTGAAGAAAGCAACTGTTGTGGTTGCTAACCAGTTCTTTATTATTATTATTATTTGTTGTAGTAATACTGTCGTGAAGTCATGCTGATGCGCACGCTTCACAGTTGTACCGTATTCCGTGCTGTTGCCGCTGAAGTTCTTTGAGTAAACTAGCATTCACCTGAAGCTCGGTTTGTATGTGTTTTTGTTGAATATAACATTTGGCGACGAGGATGGCTTTATCTCTGCCTCCCCCTGAGCCATTTCTGCCCCACGCTGGTGAACCTGTCGTGCCATGGGAGCGCTGGTATGTGTCGTTTCAGACGTACCTTGTAGCCGCGGGCTTGGATGATGTCCCGGACGGGAGAAAGCGCGCACTTCTCCTCCATTGTCTCGGCGCTGAGGGATTGCGGATCTTCCAGACGCTCGGCGCTGCAAATACATACTCTGATGCGGTTTCACGACTTAAGGGACATTTTCAAAAGACTCATAGCGTGTTGTTGAAACGCCTAAATTTCAGACAAAGATGCCAACGTTCGGGTGAGTCAGCAAGTCAGTTTGTCGCTGATTTAAAAAGCCTTGCTGAGCTATGCAAATTCGGTGCTCTCCGTGACGAACTAATTAGAGACCAACTTATTGAAAAAACGAACAGTGCACGGGTCAGAGAGAGGCTGCTTATGGAAGATGATAGACTTACTTTGGATAAGGCTTTCACTCTGGCACTCCAAATTGAAGAAGCTACACAGTGTGCAGCTAAAATAGCAGAGACGAATGCAGCTAAAACTGATGTCACCTCTGTACCTGCAAATACAGTCATGGATGAGGAGTTCCAGCCTGCAGGTGCAATCATCCAGCAAACACAGCCTCAGTCAAGTCAACAAAGATGGAAATGTGGCAACTGTGGCTCCATTCGTCATGCCAGCAGATCCCCAGACTGCCCAGCTATCGGCCAAAAGTGTAGACAATGTGGTAAGCTCAACCACTTTGCAAGGTGGTGCAGATCAAAGTCCAGTTCACAGCCTTCAGCAGCAGTAATTCATACAGTTGGTCCTCACTCAGTCACTTTCTCTACACGTGGTGTGCAGCTGAAAGACTGTTGCATTCCGCTGCTTCTTGACACAGGAGCTAAAGTGTCATTGCTTAATATGGCCACCTACAAGAATTTTTTCTCTGATGTTGAGTTACAACCATCACCTTTGAAACTCTGTGGTTATGGACAAGCCAGCATATCAGTGACTGGAGTAGTTAAACTGCCAGTACAATATGGGCAAAAACGTCTACCAGAGTTTCCATTCTACATAACACAGCATGGCGCTAATATACTGGGTCTTGACCTGTTCCGTAGCCTTGACTTTTCTTTGCATGATAACAACGGTGCAACCATCCTTCAGGTGGACTCTCCATGGCAGACACAGTTTCCCGCTCTATTCAGTGGTTTAGGCTGCCTCTCTGTTTTTTCCCACAAACCCCTGCTTAACCCAGATGTACCGCCTGTAATCCAGCCACTGCGACGAGTGCCTCTCTCCATGCGCGACAAGGTCACCACTGAACTACAGGGCATGCTAGCTGCAGACCTCATTGAGCCCATTGATGCTTCCCCTTGGGTCTCAAATCTTGTGATTGTGCAAAAACGGTCTGGGGGCATACGTCTCTGTGTTGACCTTCGGGGGCCTAACAAGGCTGTGGTGCCAGACAAATACCCATTGCCGACAATTGAGGAACTCACAACACTCTTCTATGGCTCCTCAGTGTTCACAAAGCTGGATCTTAAGCAAGGTTACATGCAGATACCCCTGCACGAGGACAGCAGAAACCTGACTGCATTCGTGACTCACATGGGGTTGTTCCATTTTAAGAGGATTCCTTTTGGCCTAAGTTCAGCACCTAGTTGCTTTCAGAAAATCATGGCTACTGTCCTAGCAGGGCTCCCGGGTACGGCTGTGTACTTAGATGATATTGTAGTACATGGAAAGGACATGGCCACTCATGACGAATGCCTCAGAGGGGTGTTCGCAGCTCTGTCTAGACACAATCTGACATTGAACACAGAAAAATGCGTGTTTGCCGTCCCAGCAATAGACTTTGTGGGTCTTCGGGTGTCCAGCTCAGGTATCACACCATTGCAGTCTAACGTAGAAGCCATTCTCAACCTTCCAGTGCCAACTTCAGCTGGACAGCTTGCATCCTTCCTCGGCATGACTGCATACTACCTCAGGTTCCTACCTCAGTATTCTGAAATCACTGCCCCTCTACGACAGCTACTTAAGCATAACACCCCCTGGGCATGGACAGCGGATTGTGAGCAGGCTATTCGACGACTCAAGCACCTTCTCACGTCACCACCAACTCTAGCTCATTTTGATCTCCCCAGCCCCACCCTGGTGACATGTGACGCATCAGCAGTAGCAGTCGGAGCAGTCCTGTCACAGCTGCATGATGGCATTGAAAGGCCTATTGCTTTTGCTTCACGGGCTCTGAGTACTGCGGAACAGAAATACTCAGTGGGAGAGAGAGAGGCATTGGCGTGCATTTGGGCATGTGAGCGCTGGCACATGTACTTATATGGACGATCCTTTACTCTCAGAACAGACCACCAGGCTCTCACTACCCTCATGTCCTCTGCTGGAACGGGCCACAGGCCTCTCAGGCTTCACCGATGGGCTGACAGGTTGAATCAGTACAACTACCAGCTGCTGTTCACTCCTGGAAAAGACAACGTGGTTGCAGATTTCCTGTCACGTTCAGCTGCGGAGACAACTAGCGCAGCCAAGCAGCCAGAGGCAGATATAGAGAGTGACCTTGTGCAGTTAGTGTATGAGCCCTTACAGGCTGCAGTGTCTCTTGAAGAACTTAAGCGAGAGTCTGCAGCAGACCCACTCTTTGTTACCCTCAGCACCTACATTCAGAACGGCTGGCCAGCTCGGGTGAGCGCTGACCTGACACCTTTCTCCCGAGTCAAGGCAGAACTGACATGCTGGGGTGAGTCATGCATTGCACGGGGGCACCGAGCAGTCATTCCAATGTCCCTTAGGGGGCAGGTGCTGTCAATGGCACACGAGGGTCACGTGGGGGTAGTTAAACTAAAGCAGAGGTGCCGAGATTTGGTTTGGTGGCCAGGGATTGACAGAGAGCTAGAAGCTCTTGTACGTGACTGTGCACCTTGTCTGCTTAGTGGTAAAACAGGTGCTCCAGCACCGCCACCTTTGCAACCTGTTGACTGGCCCACCAAGCCATGGGAGCATTTACAGATGGACATTTGCGGGGAGCTCGCCTCTGTTCCTCACCATCAGCGGTTCTTAGTTGTGGTGTATGACCTCCATTCAAAGTGGCCCGAGGTTGTGCCTATGGGATCAGTTACAGCCTCCGCAATGGTTGATTTCCTGGAGCAACTCTTTTCCCGATGGGGAATCCCACAGGCCATTACCACTGACAATGGGCCGCAATTCGTTTCCAGTGAGTTTTCATCGTACCTGGCTGCCAGGGGCATAGCCCATATACGCACCGCTTTCTACCATCCTCAAGCTAATGGCGGTGTGGAAAGATTTAATCAAAGTCTGAAAAATGGCATACGTGCACACCTTGCCCAAGGTTTCCCATTTAAGGCTGCTCTCTCCCAGACCCTCTTGCATTATCGCACTACCCAACATGCCACCACTGGGGTGTCCCCAGCCTGTCTCATGCTTGGCAGGGAACTAGAATTACCGTTGAGTAGGCTGCGCCCACCTCGTCAGCTCCCAGTGAACACTTCGATTCAGGCACGGGTTCATCAACATCAGCGCAACATGAGAGCCAGATATGACAGCAAGCATCATGTTCGGCCCACAAAGATAAGAGTGCAGGATTGGGTAAGAGCCCGTAGGCCACATCGCAGCAATAAATTGAGCTCTTTCCTATCTGAGCCCCTCCAGGTCAAACGGCAGCTTGGGCCAGTCACTTTTGAGCTAGCTAATGGATCCCGCTGGCATGCCAGTTGTCTTCGAAGAGTGCCCACCCCCTCTGTTATGGAGAAAAACTTGAACCGACCTATGGACCCCATTCTGCCGCCACTAAATCTGGATCCTGGTGTAGTCACTGGACAGGAAGTGAGAACCGAACGCTGTCAGAGCCCACAATCTGAAGATGCCCCTATGACAACTCGCCCTGAGAGGACAAGGGCATGTCCTGCACACTTCCAGGACTTTGAAGCTACGTTTCATACTTAAGCTTGGTGGGAGGGGGGAAAATGTTGTGGTTGCTAACCAGTTCTTTATTATTATTATTTGTTGTAGTAATACTGTCGTGAAGTCATGCTGATGCGCACGCTTCACAGTTGTACCGTATTCCGTGCTGTTGCCGCTGAAGTTCTTTGAGTAAACTAGCATTCACCTGAAGCTCGGTTTGTATGTGTTTTTGTTGAACATAACAGCAACATTTAAAGAAATAAGACATGTGAGTACCTTTTTAATTGTTTCTAATTTAAGTTAATTGCTGCTTTAATAAGCTAGAGGACCATGCGAGTTAGGCCTGATTGCATCGTGATATTAATTATGGCACGTGAGTTAAGCATGAACCATGTGAAACTAGTGAATAATGTTACACTATCTTCCTGAAGACAATGAAGAGGGTCAAACAATTTGCACTGATTTAAACCATTTAATGATTGGGAAAACTTCAAAACAAATGATCAGGATGCAGGTGTGTGTGTGTGTTTACAACTATTTACATTTAACACTAAACTGATTAAAAATACAATAACTAGAAATAAACGTGCTTATTTTCTGTGCGCACTAACGTATTTACATAATGTGTGGGTGTGTGTAACGTGTTGTCTGTCCACATAAAAAACGATTTATGGCAAAGCCAGTCAGTGTCTGGCACTTCCTCCACCTCTGCGCGCTCCAGGTGGAACCACAAATGGCACAGATCACACTGGACCCATTCGTCAAAGGCCTCATCTCCTGAGCCAGGTGGGACCACTCTACGGCAGAGAGCAGAGTGTTCTCCATCATCTTCAGTCGGAGGAGGAGCTTACTTTTTTTTGCCTTTTGGCCTCCCGGGCATGTCTTTTTTCCTCCTTCTTCTTTGCCATCTCTTCCTTGCGCTTTCTCTTCTTTTCTTCCTTCTCTTTCTCCTCCGCTTCTTTTTCTACCAGCAGGTCGAAGTACTCGTCGCTGGTGATGACACGGGCTGGCAACGGAATGCGACGCCTCACCTTCTCCTTCCTCTCCAGGGCTGGACTCATGAGGACATAAGCCAGACTCTCTGGGATTACACCTGCTGCCAACAGGTAATTTTTGGGAGCCACTCTATTACAGGTGGGGCAAGGTGAGAGGTGGTTGATGTTGTGTCAGTAGGTTGAGTGCTGGATGTGTAAGTGAGAGTGGCGTGAGCACTGGATGGTGTGGCTGAAGGAGTGGCGGGAACGCTGGATGGTGTGGCTGAAGGAGTGGCATGAGCACTGGATGGTGTGGCTGAAGGAGTGGCGTGAGCACTGGATGGTGTGGCTGAAGGAGTGGCGGGAACGCTGGATGGTGTGGCATCACTACCATCTGCAGATGAGAGCACTCTCACCACCTAAGACAATAAAACATATGTAAAACTCATCAGCACACTTGAAAAGAAATGCAAGTAGCTAGAGGGTGAGTTATCATTGTATTAATGTCAAAATTACCTGGGTGGTGTCCACAGCAGCCCTGGACAGTGGAAAGATGCCAGCCTTGCGGAACCCAGCCTTGACGTTTTGGGCTGTGACAGCAGTGGGGTAAACATGTTTGAGGACAGGTGAAAACTGCTTCTTCCCCACAACAATGTCCCCTCGCACCAGACCCATCCTGGAAGCCAGGGTGGAGAAAGCAGTCTTCAGTGGGTTGAAGACCGCAATATCAAGGGGCTGAAGAATGTGTGTGGTGTGGGCAGGTAGGCAGAGAAGTTCAATTTTGTTTCCCCTGCAGAACATGATAACATCTTTTGAGACATGTGTCTCGTGTTGGTCCATGATTAAAATGAGTGGTCTCTCCTCAGGAGCATATCGGATAAAATGGCGGAGCCATTTCAGGAAGAGCTCTGAGTCCATGTAACCCTTCTCTTGGATGCCATAGAGGGCGTTGGGGGGCCCATCCAGCCTATAGGCGTTTCTTGGGAGGCAGTCGGGGAAAATGATGAAGGGTGGAATGCTGTCCCCGGCTGCATTCACACAGCAGTGGACCGTGATGTGCTTCCTGGTCGTCTGCTGCTGCTGATAGATGTGTTTCCTCCCAGTCTGGCACAGGACCTTCTCCCTGGACCGAGGTTTGTCTCCAAAGCCGGTCTCATCACAATTATAGATGAGATGTGGCTTGTCCTCCAGCTTGTGCTTCACATAAAGGGCCTCATACAACTTGAAGAACCCTTCAATGGCCTCTGGTGTAGCACCATGGACTCTGGCTCTGTCCAGGGAATCTGCCGTCCGAGAGGCTAATTCTGGATGGCGGGCCTTGAACCTGGACCACCACACATCACTTGGCCCCTTCACCTGGTTTACAGTGGTGGTCTCGGTTCTGCCACTCTCCTTGATGATCCCAGTAGCCAGAACTTTAACAATTGATCTCGTCACTGGGAAGCCATGGTCCGCCATCCAGAATATAAAAGAAAGGAGAGCATCTTCCTCTCCAGGTGTCAGGGCCGAATTAGGATGAGGGTTGTGGACATATTTTTGTTTTTTATAGTCCTGCAGAGTGGTGTGGGGAATTCCATATTTTTTTGCTGTTGCCCTCAAACTTGCTCCTGCCTTTACTTCCTCAACTGCCTCTTTTAACTTCTCATTTGAGTATTGTTTTTTCTTCCCTGACATCTTTCTTTCCCGTTACTGACTTTCCTTTAAACAAACGTTATATTATGTTAGTGTTTCCATAACTTCAAATAAGGGCTGTCACGATATTAGATTTTTCACACCACGGTTATTGTGGCCAAAAGAGTTCGCGATATCTATTGAAACCTTGGGGAATCAGCCAAATTAATTTTTACTTTGTTTATTTAGTTTTTCTTTTTACCCAATGAACATAAGGATACTGATAAACACAGGGCACATGCAGTTTCACTTCTTCTTCAGGTCACAGCTGACCTGAGACTCTGGCTTTCTCTGTCTTCTTTGAAGCTCCCTATGAAATAACAAGAGAGAAAATACTGTCAAGTTCAACAGCATGATGAATAAATATTAACATCAAAACTGATACTTTAACCTGTTAACTTGTATACCCGTATTTTAATCTCTTTAACCTTTAGTTGCGCCGGCGCCAATTAAGTCATGTGTAACGCCCTGAGAAAAACAGGGAGAAATAATCACGAGTGATGCTGTGATGTTTCCTCAGTGAGAACATTTACTCGTATCTATACAACTCATATTTGCAATCGATCGGTTACAGTAGTGTATATACTCCTTTTGTTTTGCAAATATATTGAACTATAACCATATGCAAAATTTCCCTGAAACATTTCTCATTCTCAGTATATAAAAGATTAATTCGGTTAAGTATCGGTCTTTGACAGACACGTGCGTTTATTATGTGTGATGTCACGGAGGTGCCATTTTGAAGGTATCATTGCATTGAGCAGTGAACTGAAAGTGTACAGCTCCGTACAATAAAGACCGATTAAATCGTCATACTGGAGAAACAGAAGCAAACCAAGTAGATACGGTACCGAGATCATCTCAGCAACATTTTTGGGATCCATAAATTATATAATTTGTCATTGATGAATAACAATTAACACTGTTCCATACTACCTGACGCAAAGGGTTGAGTGCCGCCGGCATCGCTGCCTCCAACCTCGTTGAATATTTGATTATCTTGTTTACAGTATAAAACCTTATATTATTTACTTATACACTTACAGGTGCATCTCAATAAATTAGAATGTCGTGTTTATTTCAGTAATTCAACTCAAATTGTTAAACTTGTGTATTTAATAAATTCAATGCACACAGACACACTCTGCACACTTTCAAGTGTTTGAATCAGCTTTGCTTGACTGTATTCTCAAGCTTGCAGTCATCCTTGTTGCTTGTGCACCTTTTCCTACCCAAATTCTTCCTTCCAGTCAACTTTGCATTTAATATGCTTTGATACAGCACTCTGTAAACAGCCACACCTTTCAGTAATGACCCTCTGTGACTTACCCTCTTTGTGGAGGGTGTCAATTTTCGTCTTCTGGACCATTGCCAACTCAGCAGTCTTCTCCATTATTGTGGTTTCAAAGAACAAGAGATACCCAGAATTTATACTGTAGGGATGTCATTAATTGAAACTGAAATGTAAATATTCTAATATTTTGAGATACTGATTTTTGACTTTCATGAGCTGTAAGCGCTAATCATCAATTTTTTTATTTATTTTTTAAATGTTTTACTATTGACTTTTTCTTTCAAAAGGAGATGTAAGGCAGAACATTAAGAGACTGACAGCATCAGTCACTGTTCACTATCATTGATTATTTTCTATATAATAAAATAAATTAATGGTGACAGAGACTATTCCACTCTCTCCTTTTGTATTCCACAAAATAAAGACATATGGGTGAGAAGATGATTTATAAAGAATTCTTACCCTTGAAAATTGAAGCCAGAGGTACATAGCAGATCTATCAGTTTCCCTTTGCAATTAAAACTCAAGTTCTTTGTAATGATCAGGGATGTGAATTTATCAGGTCAGGTTTGAAAAAGGTGATGAAGATGTAACCCACAATTGTAATATCATTCATCACAGACAATAAATATTGTTTTAATGGCTTTTTTGTACATTTAATATCACTCCATGATTCCTTTTTGTTTAAAGTTGTGCAGCGTTTGGGGGGGGGGCACTTTTTATATTATTTGCATAATTTTTTATCTTTTGTATATTTTCATGTAAAATGTACATTTCTAATCTTTATTAATGGAAATAAAATGTAAAATATGCCATCTGCTATTTAGTGAATGATTTCTGTCACATCATAAGTCTATTTTAAACAACAGAAAAAAATGATGTGAAAAAAGTGCCTGTAAGTTTATCTAAATGTTGAAGCTGCTAAATTTTTGCTGTTGCTAGTCTATCAGTCTGCGTTTACACAACGAAACCAGTCTCAATCATAGCAATTTAAGAAGTGACTCACAGAATGTTTTGCAGACTGACTCCTGTAATTGGGTAAATATGGTTGTCACTATTCCAATTGTGAATGGATTATACAGAGCGTGCATTATAGTCGATAGTTAGTCAATGTTCTGATCATATATTTTTTTTCCAAGCACATTTTACTAATTTCAAACCACAAATATACACACAGGAGCATTTGAAAGAAGTACATTTCAGCAGGTACCTAAAATGAGTCAATACTACTTAGGGATGTAACGATTACCGGTTTGACGATAAATCATGATAAAATTCCCCATGGTTAGTATTACCATTTCATATTTTAATTATCATTAAAACCGTATTCGATTACCGTGATTTGAACAACTCATGATAAATAAATCCTGTCCAGCATAAAGCACAGTTTTAAGTAACAGTCTCACGTGCGCACAGTAGTTTCGTTTTGAGTGAAAACACAGCGGAAAAGCTGGGAGGTTTTAAAAGAGTCCTGAGGGAATTATGCAAGTGAATATATGAATAAATTTAAATATGAATGTACCTCTGAAGTTTCTGACTGTCTTCAGAAATGATTTGATGGCATTTTGTTTTCATCTTTGCTCCATGTAATACCTAAAGGAAGTGTTTTTAATCGCAATACTGCTTTGATCCGCGGAGTTCACGGAAAACGGCTGTAATTCATAAATTATATGTAATTTTCCATATAAAAAAGCGCCACCTGCTGTCAGTGAGTGGCTTTACAGAGACTTATATTTACATTCAGCCTGTGTGCAGTTTCTGTCTGGACAAAAATGGACCAAATTTGCATGCCCTGATGTACATGTTGATGAAAAATAAGCTTTTGTGGATTCTACACATTTAAACAATTCAGATAAGTTATCTAGAATTATTTATGGAGCAGATAAAATACATATAATTTATTAATCAATTATCAATATTATTATTATTAATACATTTTAATTCCGTTACATCCCTAATACTACTACTTTTACTACTTACTACTCACTTTCAAAAACTCTTTCTACACAAATCACGCAAATGATCTATTTTAGATTCAAAATGTCAATTTTCACTTAAAGGTGATAAGTTTGCATCCCTGAATATTCAGTTGTTTATGTCCCTTCTTTATATCGTGTCTAGAATTATTGTAGCAAAACTGAGCACCTATGACCAATTTGTATTTGTAGAGAATATTTCAGTACAGCAGGGATCAACGCTAAGGATTTTTTCTACTGGTCCGGTCGGGCCAGTGGTTCAAATTTTTACTGGCCCTGACACACAAAAAAAAAATAGTTGCTGTTATCATTGTTTTTGATCTCTATTATAATAAATAAGCGTGACACCAATATTTTAGATACCAAATATTCCACAGCAAAAATCACTAGCCAGAAATAAACATAAATATAAAGTTTAAACATTATTAAAGTGTATAGCACAAGTAAACATTGGCCTATAGCACAAATATAGAAATGAAATGATGCTTTAGGTTATGTTTGTAGATGTTCAGGTACATTAAAAAACATTTGCATATTCTTCACTCTTTGTTGCACCTTGATTATTTTTTATAGCCATTTGAAATTAGAGGCAGCCACTGCATTTTAATCATGAACTGATCAAAAAAAAAAAACACGTGCAATGTTTGATTTATATTAGACTGTATCAAAATCTGAGTCTAAACAGCTCGGTTTCTCACTAAACTCATGTTTATGATCAACTGATTCACCAGAAATGAGACTTTTGTGTTACTCACAAACAAGTTAACATATTAAAGCATTATCTAAAATATATTAAGTCGATAATAACAATTAATTTTCCATCGCTTGTAAAACTTTCGAGTTGATTGAACGGGGTTTAAAGATGCTTTAAACACAAACCTTTCTTCAGTCGAGTCTCAAGGAGCGCGGCGCATACTTATGATGTCACACAACAGCGCCAAAATAAAAGTCCTGTTCACGCGCTGCTGTCTAAAAACATTCACACAGAACATGATATACACATAATTAAAGAGTTGATCGAAATTCAGAGTTTAATGTATGTGTGGAAAACATATTTAAATGTATGTTGTCCAATTCGCCTCGTTAAAATAATAGACAGAATTTTATACATCATATAAGTGATTTATTTGTTCCACACACATTTTTTCAGAGACATATCATTTACCCCCCGTTATAAAGAACAGTTGACCGAAATGATGCTCACGTCATCGAGCATGCGTGCGATCCGGAGAAAGATTACGAGAGGCAAACGAGACGTATAAAAAATCTCAAGAAACAAATGGCCATTGTAAGAGGTCTGACCGACTCATGGTCCGAATCGACTGACATGTGTGCAAACAGAAATGATCCGCCCTCTGTAATGCTCAGAAAAATTCTAGATGAGATATCTGCAGCCGATGAAGAGATAAGAGTTAGCGAGGTCCTTTGTATGTGTACATATGTAACCGATGTATGTGTGAAGCTTGTTTCAAAAAATGAGAAAAACAAGGTTTGCGAAATGGTTGAAATTCTGGTAAACTACATACTAGATCGCAGCTATACGGCATGTGTAAATTGTCTTTACTGGCTAGATAGTATGTAACGCCGGTTGTATTATTATGTAGACATATGTAACCAATTTGAAATATATTCTGGTCACTATGTAACCAATTTGAAATATATTCTTGTCACTATGTAACCAATTTTTCTTGTCACTATGTAACCAATTTCTAATTCCACCTCTTTATATTTTTTTTTTAATAAAAGACTGAAATGTAAAGCTTGTACGTATTATTCTTTTGAGGAGGTTTGAAACGATAACCATGTCTGAGCTCATGAAAAACGTTTATTACACGCCTGCCAACCCCGGCTCTTTAGGAGGTAAAAAACGGTTAAAAGACGCGGTCTTAAAGGATACCGGAGTCCGTCTGACTGATAAACAGGTCACGGACTGGCTGGCTGGGGAGGATGCGTACACGCTCCACAGAACGGCCCCTTTAAACTACAAACGTAATAGAGTCGTGGTGTACGGGATCGATACGCAGTTCCAAGCGGATCTCGTCGACATGACCGCCTATTCCAAGGAAAATGCTAATAATAAATATTTGTTGACATGCATCAACGTATTTAGCAAGTACGCGTGGGCTCGAGCATTAAAGAATAAAAGCGGGTTCGAGGTTACTAAAGCGTTCCAAGTCTATACTCGAAGAGGGACGCGTTCCAAAGAAATTGCAGACGGATAAGGGAACAGAATTTTTTAAAAACATTTTCAAGATTTGATGAAAAAGCACGACGTACATCATTTTGCTACGGCTACTGATTTGAAGGCCAGCGTCGTGGAACGATTTAATAGATCGCTAAAAAGTCGAATGTGGAGATTTTTAACAGCTACAAATTCACAGAGATACATAGATGTGCTGCAAGATATTATGCAGGGATACAACACCAGCTACCATCGGAGTATTAAGATAAGACCTGTGGACGTCGACAAAGAAAATGAAGGTGTCATGTTTCAAAACCTGTACGGCGGTATGAAGAAGAAGAACGAGCATCCCGTATTTAAATACAAAGTAGGGGATGTCGTCAGGATTTCTAAAGTGCGAGGACCGTTCGCCAAGGGTTATGAACAGAACTACACCGAATAATTTTTCACTATATCCGCGTGCATCCCACGTGATCCACCCATATACAGGCTGTCTGATTATGACGACGATGTCATCGACGGAGTGTTTTACAAAGAAGAGTTACAAAAAATAATCGTGAGCAAAAACAAGGCATTCAAGGTGGAAAAGATTTTAGGGGAGAAAAAACAGGGGCGATCTACGCTAGTTTTAGTGAAATGGTTAGGATGGCCTTCGAAATTTAATAGCTATATAGACAAAAAATCTGTGTTGGATTTGCAAAAACCTTAAAACGCACAAGCCTTTACCGAAAGAGGTCATTCGATTAAAGACTTGCCATGGATGACCGCGGTTTCTACTTCACGTTGCCGTGCAACGCTTCTTTGTCTGTTTATCCTGAAAATCGCATATCTAGTTATACGACTAGGTTAGCAAAGACTATAAACCTGAAAGGAGAGTGGCAAGTGGGACTTGCTGAGATTGAATATCCTAGAAGCTGGTACAGCTTCAACGATAACGATGGGACTTTCAGCCTGCACGTCTACCCAGCCCCATCCCAGAAGCACGTGAATAAACCCGGCGAAGTCATGTTTAAAAAGCTACCGGGAATGTCCGTATCGAGGAATCTCCAAATAAGCGGGGGATACTATGAGAGTGTTCGTGCTGTGATTAGTGCGATAAATGCGATTGTCGGGCCAACGGCTGTAATAGGTTACGATAAATTAAAAAACAAAACCCAACTGGTCGCAAAGCCCAACATTTCGGTAAGCTTCTACGGGAAACTAGCCGCTATTTTAGGCATGAAACCCAACGAGGCTTTAGGACGTTCTGCCTATCACGAAAAAGCTGATTTTACAACTAGCGTTATCACGGACGCTCCTCACCAAGCCGATATCAACGGGGGTTTCTACACGATGTACGTTTATACCGACATTATCGAACACCAATCGGTCGGCGATTCGTACGTTCCCCTTTTAAGATGCGTACATATAAAGAGGGGAGACAATGATACCGTCAGTGTTAGATACGACAAACCCCATTACGCATCGGTCAACAAGTCGCTCATCACGGACATCTCCGTAGAATTAAAGGACGACCAAAACCGAGAAATACCATTTTCTTACGGGAAAGTCGTTGTAAAACTACACTTTAGGCCTGTGAAACAATCTGCGCTTTAAGAATGGCTTATTACAACCCGCGTGGGATGAATGCCGATGATTACGTCGACTATTATCGAAATCAGGCCGGCGGCGGTCTACCCGGATATGCGGGTGGAGCCGTTATGTACGGAGCCGGTCTAGGAGGTCTTTTCAGAGGTCTGTTTAGGTTGGCCGTACCGTTGTTAAAAAGAGGGTTCAGCATCGCTAAACCTCACCTAAAATCGGCCGCTAAAAATATAGCAACCGACGTCATCTCAAACGTGATGTCAAGATCCTATAACGATAACTCTAAAGCTCAAGACGGGTCGGGGCTTATGGTCATGGCTCGTAAGAGAACGTCTAAACCTCCGGGTATAAGGAGGCGTGGTCAGACAATAAAGAAAACAAAGCGCGGTCCCAAGAAGGTCTCAGACACATGCAGAAAGCGTAAGAAGATTGCGAAGCGATGTGTAGCTGTTAAGAGATCCGTAAAAACCATATTCTAACATGGCGTTACTGCACCGTATGTCGGGAGAGTGTATTAAATCCGAGTTGGATTTGTTTACAGTCCTTATGACGCAGACGGTTATCGAGAAAAACTCCTATTTAGAAGTAGCTCCTTTATCGGCTATATCGGACTCGTCACCTTTGGAGTTTTTTATCGCAGGAACCAACGAAGATTACATAGACCTAAATAACACGTTGTTGTTTCTGCGTCTTAAAATCACAAGACCTAATGGAGGCGACATCCCAGACCCCGCAAAGGTAGCCCTAATCAATTACCCCGGAGCTACTATATTTTCACAAGTCGACGTCAGTCTCGGTGATCGATTGATATCTCAGAGCTCAAGCACTTACCCTTACCGATGTATCATCGAGAGTCTTATCAACTACAGCAAAGATGCGCTGGAATCGCTTTTCTCAGCCGGACTGTTTTTCAAAGACACAGCCGGTCACATGTACAAAACTGATCCTGTGGGACATAACACGGGTCTGACCAAGCGATCGCTCTACACTACCGGGAGCTAGGGTTGTGGAGCTGCTGGCACCTATTCACAGCGACATTTTCTTTCAAGAAAAATTAATGCTAAACGGCGTCGACATAAAAATACGAATGATCAGAGGCAAAGACGAATTCTGTCTAATGAGCGATGATGCCTACAAATTAAATATCGTGTCAGCCTCCCTTTTTGTCAAGAAAGTGTCCGTATCGCCGCCCGTGAGACTGGCGCATGCCCAGGCCTTGCTCTCGACCACGGCCAAGTACCCCATAGATAGGGTCTGCTTAAAAAAAATCTCCATACCTGCAGGGTCCCGCGTATCAAATCAAGAAAACTTGTTTTTGGGGACGTTACCAAAATCTATCATCCTGGCTATGGTGGATAATGATGCGTTCACCGGGTCCTACGATAAAAACCAGTTTGCGTTCAAGCATTACGATTTGGAGTTCTTGGCCGTCTACGTAGACGGACAGCAATTCCCCGCCAAGCCTCTACAACCAGACTTCGCCTCAGGAGCAGCCGTATGTGAATTTTATCAGCTGGTGACCACTACGGGAGACATCTTAAAAATCAGGCTCTCTCTATCAACAGGGATGATTTTCTGAGAGGTTATTCGCTTTACGCCTTTAACCTCACGCCTGACGAAGACTGTGGTCAGCACATATCGCTCATCAAGTCCGGGAATATCAGACTCGAAGCACGTTTCAGACAAACGCTGACACATACTATTAATCTCATCGTTTACGCCGTGTTTGACAGCATCATCGAAGTGTCTAACCACAGACAGGTCCTGGTCGATTACTACTGAGAAAGAAAAATGAACACGGTGCAACTCACCGCCATTATGGACAAAATTTCGTGCAACACACATTTTCTCAGAGTTCTTCCGAGCGATCACCTGCCTGAAAGGCCTTTAAAGACATTACCGGCACTGGCTATCATTAACACAGACCCTTCTGACCTGCCGGGGAACACTGGGTCGCCGCTTATTTAGCTCGAGAGGGTTCCGGATGTTTTTTCGATAGCTTTGGCATGCTCATGACAGCGATCACTTTCCAACATCCATCAAAAACTTTTTAATATCTAACGCCCCCGTCGTGTTATATTCTACCAAACGGGTCCAGGATTTTACTTCGGATGTATGCGGGCAGCACTGTGTTTTTCCTATATCACTTAGCCAAGGGTCGAGACTATAGCCACGTGATGAAATTGTACAGCGACGATTATATTAAAAATTATAAAATGGTGTCGCTCTTTGTGAAAAGACTTAGATCTAATGTTTGTAATGAAAAAATGTTTCCGTGTATTCATTGTGTGCAGACGTGTAATTCTTCTATGTTTGTTTGAACGTAAATAAAGACTCTTAAAGCCGACATCAGTTTTACAGACATTTATTAAAAAATATTTATTCCCTAGGCATACACAGCATTTAAAGATCGCTAAAATTCTAACCACGGTCTTCAATCGATAGTCGGTGATTTGAACGCAGGTTATTTTATATACAAATAATTAAAGAGTTGATAGAAATTCAGAGTTTAATGTATGCGTGGAAAATATATTTAAGGGGAAAGAGAAAGGGAAGTGGTGTGTGGCCAAGTATGGTGACCCATACTCGGAATTTGTCCTCTGCATTTAACCCATCCAAGTGCACACTCACAGCAGTGAACACACACCCGGAGCAGTGGGCAGCCATATTGCGGCGCCCGGGGAGCAGTTGGGTCTCACCTCAGTCATGGTATTGAAGGTGGAGAGAGCACTTGTTATTCACACACAATTTAGGTATCTTTGGAAAGAAGACACTCTAGGCTTTATTATGCATCATCCAGAGTTGATAATGCTCAAAAAAATAAAAAGTTATAGATACTGAAGTGCCTTTAAAAATGTTTTACCACACTGAATGTTTTTTTTATTTCATAAACAAATACATGAAATAAGTCCAGGAGCAATCCAGAAAAGTAATGGGTTGAAAGTCACATGTCTAATGAGATTATATTTCAAATTTGAAGAAGATACCATGAAAAATGAGATTCCTGAAATCACCCCCGTTTAATGAAAATTACCACTAGATGTATTGAAGAATTCCACAAACTATTTTAGTCATTATACATAGTTTTTCAATTATAAAATAATAGACATAATTTTATACATCATATAAGTGATTTATTTGTAGGAACAGTTTCTTCCCTCAGGCAATCCATCTCATGAACACTTGACAATAATTATGGGACACACACCATTTATACACTTATTTATCTAACACACATTAGTCTACATTTCAATTGCACGTAATATACCTGCACATACAAAACTGTCTACTGTTATATACCTGTACATACAATTGTCAATTTGTATATTGTTATTACTTATTTACTTGTTCTTTTTAATATCTGTGTTTTTTGTTCAGTCACTGTCATTCTGTTGCACTGCGGTCATGAAAACAAATTCCTCGTATGTGTAAACATACCTGGCAATAAAGCTCATTCTGATTCATACCATAGAAGATCATATATTTTGTCTAGAGCTTCGTAATTAGTTCAATTCATGAGGATTTTTAATGAGATTGTTTTAGCAAGCCATTAAATCACTTGAGACTTGACTCAGACTCCAGACTTGTAAATAAAGACATGTGAACATTGCTGTGTGGTTTCTCCACTGCATGGATCTTCATGTGTATCTTCAGGTGTGTTTTAAAAGAGAAACTCTGTCCGCACTGATCACACGTGTGTGGCTTCTCTCTGCTGTGAATCCTCTCATGTGATTTCAGAGATCCTGAATGAGTGAATCTCTTGTCACAGTGTGAACACTTGTAAGGTTTCTCTCCAGTGTGAACTCTCTGGTGCAGTTTTAAAGACCTTGCTGTAGTAAAAGTCTTCTCACACTCAAAGCACAAGTACTCTCTCACACCAGTGTGAGTTTTCTGATGTACATGTAAACTCTGCAGCCGTGAAAAACTCTTTCCACACACAGAACATGAATGTGGCTTCTCCTTCGTATGAACTGTCAGGTGTTTCTTGAGGTTTGATGACCCATGAAATGTTTTACTGCACTGATCACACTTGAACGGCTTCACTCCGGTGTGGATCCTCATGTGTTCTTTAAGACTGTGTTTGTATGTGAAACTCTTTCCACACTCATCACATGTAAATGGCTTTTCTCTGGTGTGAACTCTCATGTGATGCTCAAGTCTTGATTTGCATGAGAAACTCTTTCCACACTGAGTGCAGGTGATAGATTTATTGGCTTTTAAAAATGTATTTTTAGTCTTTGAGCGTCTCAAAGGTTTTTCTCCAGGTTTGTCACGATGTTTCTCCTCCACTTCACTCAGTTCTTCACTCTCCTCGCTCTCTTCCATCAGCTCTGAAATAAAATAAAAATACTTTAAATAAACCAATATTCAAAGAGCGAAATATGAAAGTGATTATTGATGTAATAGCAGAAACAAGACAGCTGCTGTAAAACAATCATTCTGGTGTGTTTTTATGAATTAATTGCATGAATGAGGTACATTGACATTTCAGTTATTGTTTTCAAAACATTTTAGGCACAAATTAAATTTAGTTGTAGTGAGTAATATCAATCATCTAATGATAAGTTAAAGAGACCAAACAGATCTCGCCCCCCATTTACTTCCATAGCAGGAAAAATAATATGAAAAAGAAATACTATGGTAGTCAATGGGGGTCGATATCTGTATGGTTACTGACATTCTTCCAAATATCTTCCTTTGTGTTCAGCAGAACAAAGAAATGTTTACAGGTTTGGAAGAACCTGAGGGTGAGTAAATGATGACAGCATTTTCATTTTTGGGTGAACTAATAAGGACTGCCCGATGTCCCAGGGCCAGTGTGAAGGACGCTCGGGACAGTAGACGGATTTGTCACTTGCCCGATCGGGCCACTGCAGCGTCGTCACAAAAGTTTATCATTTGCATGTGTTTTTAAGCCTTGTTAATTTAAAAGTTCAAGCGATTAAAAAGCATCCTGGCATGAAAGACCGCTTCATTCACTAAGTTACTCGAGCGCTGTGTTCTGTGTGAACAGCCGGCGCACAGACTGAACAGGTAAATACATACAAAAGTAGCCTTTGTCAAAATACCCGTCTTGCCAAGTAACTTTGTATATTTAACAATGATTAATCTACATTTAATTTATACACTGGAGTACAGATGCACCGATCGACCGGACATTTTTTGTTTTATTTCAGACTATCTTCTGTTCCGTGCTTGCACACAAACTGCACTGCAATCATTTTTATAATATTTACAATGATTTTTATAATTAGAAAACAAATAAATTAAATTTTTGTTAAAAAACTTTTGAGGGGAAATGGCTGTTTTCAGAAAAGTTTACATTTCATCTTGCCTCCGTATAACGCAATCAAATTAGTGTTAATACGCGCAGCAATCTACATTATTTTGCAGATTTTATAACTACGGCCACTGAATCTGATGAGCTATCTGCAGGTATCAAAACATCACATTTAATAATGTTTAATACATTTCCAAAACCCTTTCAACAACAACAACAAAAAAAAGTCTGGGAAAAAGCTGCATGATATACGAGCTGTAATGGAGATTACTCATGTAGATATACGGATGAGCAATGGATCTTTTCCCATTTCTGAGCTGAAGTAAACCATAGCAGGGTGAATGTATAGATTTATATGGGAGACCTTAGCAAATAACATATAATTTTTCTATTACCATGTGGTCCAACAGTGAAGGAAAAAAGCAGACAGAAGACATAAAACATGTCATATTTACCTTTTTTGTGTCAGGGTAATAACACAATGTCATAAATATACACTAGTTATTTCTAGGCGGAAAACAGCAGAAACAGGTTAAACTGTTGTAGAATATCAGAGACTGAATCAGACAAATTTAAGAGTCATCAGAACATCGGAACATGAGGAGCTGAAATTCCGGAGGGGGGGGCAAGGCTGCAACAGGACAACGTCATAAATTAGATTCTGCCGCCACTCGTCCGAAGAAAGCCTAACCAACAAGCCTCTTCCACAGAACAGCTTGCAACATTGAGACAAAAGAACACTTATTGATGATTCCAATTCAGGAAAAAGACGGTCAAATTTGGGGCAAGTAATCAAGGAGATGGCCATCACATGGGTGCCACGCTGGAAAACCACGAGCTACAAAATCATCTTAAAAGACTTTCATTTTCATTTTTAATGAAACTAATCATTTCTATGCATAACTGCATATTATGTATGTAACCCACACATTTGACTATCCTTGTTTTAATCACTCATTGTGTATGTCTTATCGGTCGGTTAACGGTTAAAATGAACATCCCTAGTTTATTCAGCTGCAGTGATTGGCATTTCCTGGGTTTCTTCTGCGGGTGGATTTGGAGTTTCTCTGGCCTTCGGATGAAGATTTACTACTAATCACAGAACAGTGCTTCACTGAAAGATGCGCATGACAATCACAGCTTCTGCCTAATCGCGTGTTGTATCTTTCCTCATTCAAAACTATACAAGTGACTCGTATAGTCTTTGGTATCAGTGCATCCCTAATAGAAATTAATGGTTTTTATTATCTTTAATTGAGTAGTTATTGGGTTTAATGTTACTGAAACTACTTGTTGTGTTTCGGCTACTTCTATCACTTCTCTGAATTCTGTTATTTCTCCTGATTTACTGGGTGACGTCAAAATAACAAATGACCAACACTGAAGTGAGATCTTAGGTGCACTTAGTATTTGTCTGGTCATGTGATCTCTACATGTCTGTCCACATGAAGCTCTGTGTCAAATAAAACATCTTTATTTAAGACACTCATACCCAGTGTTGGGCACGTTACTTTAAAAAAGTAATTAGTTATAGTTACTAGTTACTTCTCACAAATAGTAACTGAGTTAGTAACTGAGTTACATCATTATAAAAGTAACTAATTACCAGGGAAAGTAACTATTGCGTTACTTTTTTTTTTTTTTTAATTAAATGTCAAATAACTTGGATGCCCCCAATATTAAATATGTTAAATTAATGAAATGGACACTAAATAGAATAAATTATTATTATAAAACATTGTACATTAATCTACACTATTTATCTACTGACACTTAGCATCAGTTAGTCAATCATTATAATATGATATTATGATAATTTAGCATTATATGATGATAGAACTTTAGTAATTATAATAACCAAGTATGAATTCATATTTGTCATGTTGACTGAACTTAGGACTGGTGGTGGTGCTTAAGATATTGTTTGTCATTTAGTGTTTCTATAAAAAAAGGGGGAAAAAATTGATAAGATAACAAAACTACTACGAATTATACCACTAATAACAATATAAAACGCACTAAGGATAAAGGAGCTGCTGGGTTCATGAATATTAATCACATTGTATAGTTCGCTCTAATTGATTCGCTGAAATCAAAACAGGGATGATAATAGGTGAGCGCCAGCCAATGAGATTGTCGTTTGCGCAGTAGCTCCGCCCACTAACAGAGAGTTCTTAAAAGCTGAAGAATTCCAAAGGAACTTCGTTATTGTAGCGTGTCAATTCTGCATGTTATTACTCTCTCTCTTTTTATTTTTTTTTTATCTTTCTCTCTCTCTGTGTGTGTGTGTGTGTGTGAGAGACAAAGCTACGGTGAGCCGTGCGCTTCACACTAGAGTTTATGGTACGTCAAATACAGCTACACTGCGCATCCATTCAGATGAACTGAAAAATAAAATGATAATAATATTATAATAAATTATAGTAACGCTGCATTTTATTGTCGGTAACGGCGTTGAAACGGGGGAAACAGTAAATAGTTTGATTACTCGTTACTGAAAACAATAACGCCGTTAGTAACGCCGTTTATTTATAATGCCGTTATTCCCATCACTGCTCATACCACATTCTTCAGAAACATCATTCATTTCTGTAGAGCTGGACATTTTAATAACTGGATCAAATGAGTGAGTTGAGCTTTGAGAATGAAACCAACCTGTTTGTTCCTCAGTCTCTTCTTGTTTCAGACTAAATACTGCTTCAATCCTGAAGTCTTCAGTCTCCTCTTTAATAATCTCCATCTTTATAACAGTGTGTCACGTGGATCTCAGTCGCTTCAGCAGGAGTTTTTCTGTGTGTTTAAGATGAAGAGAACCATGAACAGAGAGCAAACCCAAACTAAATCTCTCCATCAGCTCCCTAGTTCAGTAGTCAGCTCCCTAGTTCAGCAGTCAGCGCACTAGTTCAGTAGTCAGCGCACTAGTTCAGTAGTCAGCGCACTAGTTCAGTAGTCAGCGCACTAGTTCAGTAGTCAGCGCACTAGTTCAGTAGTCAGCGCACTAGTTCAGCAGTCAGCGCACTAGTTCAGCAGTCAGCGCACTAGTTCAGTAGTCAGCGCACTAGTTCAGCAGTCAGCGCACTAGTTCAGCAGTCAGCGCACTAGTTCAGTAGTCAGCGCACTAGTTCAGTAGTCAGCGCACTAGTTCAGCAGTCAGCGCACTAGTTCAGTAGTCAGCGCACTAGTTCAGTAGTCAGCGCACTAGTTCAGTAGTCAGCACACTAGCTCAGTAGTCAGCACACTAGCTCAGTAGTCAGCACACTAGCTCAGTAGTCAGCACACTAGTTCAGTAGTCAGCACTAGTTCAGTAGTCAGCGCACTAGCTCAGTAGTCAGCGCACTAGTTCAGTAGTCAGCGCACTAGTTCAGTAGACAGCACACTAGTTCAGTAGTCAGCGCACTAGTTCAGTAGTCAGCTCAGTAGTCAGCGCACTAGTTCAGTAGTCAGCGCACTAGTTCAGTAGTCAGCGCACTAGTTCAGTAGTCAGCACACTAGTTCAGTAGACAGCACACTAGTTCAGTAGTCAGCACTAGAGGTCGACCGATTAACCGGTTTTGCCGATTAATCGGCACCGATAGTTGATTTGCATAACAATCGGTTATCGGCAAAAATCTTTTTCGCTGTTTTTTTTTTTTTCTTTTTTTTTTCTTCTTCGTGTTGCGTCTGTTGCTGGAGTGGTTGAGAATGGTCTGCTATCATTATACAGTATGAGAGCGGCCTCTAGAGGCGGAACAAGCACATGTTGTTTGTTTTGGCATGTGACACTGCGCGCTGCACAGAGCGGGAAACTTCAGACGCGCATTTAAATACAGCCGACAGAAAATCCTGCCGCGGAACAGAGCGCCATTCATATAGTTTCCCATTAAATAACATTATAGCCTATTTGTCCCAAATCATTGTTAATGTACATAATGACTTTGCCCTAGGCTATAAATTATGTATTGTGCATTTTTCAGCAAAACGTTTGTCTTTCCGTGGCTCTAATACAGTCTGTATGCTTCATATAGAGAGCTGTAATACAGATCACGCTTTCTCTTTCCGTTTGCTCTGTTATTTAATCACCGAACTTCAAACTCATTTATGACACATAATTCATTCTTGAAGCAAACTTATGTCCGTTTGGTGATTAAATAAACAGTTTTAGACCGCTGCTTAACTTGAACGTGACGCGTCTGGTGTGTGTGTGTGTGTGTGTGTGATACCCGTGACTTCTCCAAGACGCAGCGCTGTGCTTTTGCACAGTGTGTCACTCACTTGCATATTTGTTTATATTTTAATTAAATAATCATGCAGTGTTCTAAAATAGCAGCAAATAAAGAGTGCACATACAACATCAATAACCTGTGCATGTAATTTTAATATGGCCTTTTGTAGGTATTTCAAGATGGCCATCTTTAAGCATGACTGTTGAAATGAAAATGGTAACTTAATAAGAGTCCATTTGTAACATTAACGAAAGCTGTAGAAGTATTGTTCCTTGTTATTGTGTGTTCATTTCATTTCAACATTTACTAATAGGCTTCATTTTTAAATTTTAAAGTTTCTTCTTTTAACATTTGTAAACTATGAAATAACTTTAATAATCAATATAGTAATAAATATTAATACTAAATTTTTATTCATTTATAAAGTATAGTTCAGTACTGTTACTGTTTTTTTTTTTAAATAGTAAAGCTCTATTTAGTTTTCATTCAGTATCTATTTTAATAAACTATCGGTTGATTAATCGGTATCGGCCAGTGTGGTCCAACCTAGCTATCGGTATCGGTAAAATCCAATATCGGTCGACCTCTAGTCAGCACACTAGTTTAGTAGTCAGCACACTAGTTTAGTAGTCAGCGCACTAGTTCAGTAGTCAGTTTTCAATTATGAGAAACTAAAACTGTGATTTCAGTCCTAAAACAATCCTCTCTGCTCTTCAATAACACATAAACATTAGTTAATTATGAGAAACTAAAACTGTGATTTCAGTCCTAAAACAATCCTCTCTGCTCTTCAATAACACATAAACATTAGTTAATTATGAGAAACTAAAACTGTGATTTCAGTCCTAAAACAATCCTCTCTGCTCTTCAATAACACACAAACATTAGTTAATTATGAGAAACTAAAACTGTGATTTCAGTCCTAAAACAATCCTCTCTGCTCTTCAATAACACATAAACATTAGTTAATTATGAGAAACTAAAACTGTGATTTCAGTCCTAAAACAATCCTCTCTGCTCTTCAATAACACACAAACATTAGTTAATTATGAGAAACTAAAACTGTGATTTCAGTCCTAAAACAATCCTCTCTGCTCTTCAATAACACACAAACATTAGTTAATTATGAGAAACTAAAACTGTGATTTCAGGCCTAAAACAATCCTCTCTGCTCTTCAATAACACATAAACATTAGTTAATTATGAGAAACTAAAACTGTGATTTCAGTCCTAAAACAATCCTCTCTGCTCTTCAATAACACATAAACATTAGTTAATTATGAGAAACTAAAACTGTGATTTCAGTCCTAAAACAATCCTCTCTGCTCTTCAATAACACACAAACATTAGTTAATTATGAGAAACTAAAACTGTGATTTCAGTCCTAAAACAATCCTCTCTGCTCTTCAATAACACACAAACATTAGTTAATTATGAGAAACTAAAACTGTGATTTCAGTCCTAAAACAATCCTCTCTGCTCTTCAATAACACACAAACATTAGTTAATTATGAGAAACTAAAACTGTGATTTCAGTCCTAAAACAATCCTCTCTGCTCTTCAATAACACATAAACATTAGTTAATTATGAGAAACTAAAACTGTGATTTCAGGCCTAAAACAATCCTCTCTGCTCTTCAATAACACATAAACATTAGTTAATTATGAGAAACTAAAACTGTGATTTCAGTCCTAAAACAATCCTCTCTGCTCTTCAATAACACATAAACATTAGTTAATTATGAGAAACTAAAACTGTGATTTCAGTCCTAAAACAATCCTCTCAGCTCTTCAATAACACATAAACATTAGTTAATTATGGGAAACTAAAACTGTGATTTCAGTCCTAAAACAATCCTCTCTGCTCTTCAATAACACATAAACATTAGTTAATTATGAGAAACTAAAACTGTGATTTCAGTCCTAAAACAATCCTCTCTGCTCTTCAATAACACATAAACATTAGTTAATTATGAGAAACTAAAACTGTGATTTCAGTCCTAAAACAATCCTCTCTGCTCTTCAATAACACACAAACATTAGTTAATTATGAGAAACTAAAACTGTGATTTCAGGCCTAAAACAATCCTCTCTGCTCTTCAATAACACATAAACATTGAGTTAATTATGAGAAACTAAAACTGTGATTTCAGGCCTAAAACAATCCTCTCTGCTCTTCAATAACACATAAACATTAGTTAATTATGAGAAACTAAAACTGTGATTTCAGTCCTAAAACAATCCTCTCTGCTCTTCAATAACACACAAACATTAGTTAATTATGAGAAACTAAAACTGTGATTTCAGTCCTAAAACAATCCTCTCTGCTCTTCAATAACACACAAACATTAGTTAATTATGAGAAACTAAAACTGTGATTTCAGGCCTAAAACAATCCTCTCTGCTCTTCAATAACACATAAACATTAGTTAATTATGAGAAACTAAAACTGTGATTTCAGTCCTAAAACAATCCTCTCTGCTCTTCAATAACACATAAACATTAGTTAATTATGAGAAACTAAAACTGTGATTTCAGTCCTAAAACAATCCTCTCTGCTCTTCAATAACACACAAACATTAGTTAATTATGAGAAACTAAAACTGTGATTTCAGTCCTAAAACAATCCTCTCTGCTCTTCAATAACACACAAACATTAGTTAATTATGAGAAACTAAAACTGTGATTTCAGTCCTAAAACAATCCTCTCTGCTCTTCAATAACACACAAACATTAGTTAATTATGAGAAACTAAAACTGTGATTTCAGTCCTAAAACAATCCTCTCTGCTCTTCAATAACACACAAACATTAGTTAATTATGAGAAACTAAAACTGTGATTTCAGTCCTAAAACAATCCTCTCTGCTCTTCAATAACACACAAACATTAGTTAATTATGAGAAACTAAAACTGTGATTTCAGGCCTAAAACAATCCTCTCTGCTCTTCAATAACACATAAACATTAGTTAATTATGAGAAACTAAAACTGTGATTTCAGTCCTAAAACAATCCTCTCTGCTCTTCAATAACACATAAACATTAGTTAATTATGAGAAACTAAAACTGTGATTTCAGTCCTAAAACAATCCTCTCTGCTCTTCAATAACACATAAACATGAGTTAATTATGAGAAACTAAAACTGTGATTTCAGTCCTAAAACAATCCTCTCAGCTCTTCAATAACACATAAACATTAGTTAATTATGGGAAACTAAAACTGTGATTTCAGTCCTAAAACAATCCTCTCTGCTCTTCAATAACACATAAACATTAGTTAATTATGAGAAACTAAAACTGTGATTTCAGTCCTAAAACAATCCTCTCTGCTCTTCAATAACACATAAACATTAGTTAATTATGAGAAACTAAAACTGTGATTTCAGTCCTAAAACAATCCTCTCTGCTCTTCAGTAACACATAAACATTAGTTAATTATGAGAAACTAAAACTGTGATTTCAGTCCTAAAACAATCCTCTCTGCTCTTCAATAACACATAAACATTAGTTAATTATGAGAAACTAAAACTGTGATTTCAGTCCTAAAACAATCCTCTCTGCTCTTCAATAACACATAAACATTAGTTAATTATGAGAAACTAAAACTGTGATTTCAGTCCTAAAACAATCCTCTCTGCTCTTCAATAACACACAAACATTAGTTAATTATGAGAAACTAAAACTGTGATTTCAGTCCTAAAACAATCCTCTCTGCTCTTCAATAACACACAAACATTGGTTAATTATGAGAAACTAAAACTGTGATTTCAGTCCTAAAACAATCCTCTCTGCTCTTCAATAACACATAAACATTAGTTAATTATGAGAAACTAAAACTGTGATTTCAGTCCTAAAACAATCCTCTCTGCTCTTCAATAACACACAAACATTGGTTAATTATGAGAAACTAAAACTGTGATTTCAGTCCTAAAACAATCCTCTCTGCTCTTCAATAACACATAAACATTGAGTTAATTATGAGAAACTAAAACTGTGATTTCAGTCCTAAAACAATCCTCTCTGCTCTTCAATAACACATAAACATTAGTTAATTATGAGAAACTAAAACTGTGATTTCAGTCCTAAAACAATCCTCTCTGCTCTTCAATAACACACAAACATTAGTTAATTATGAGAAACTAAAACTGTGATTTCAGTCCTAAAACAATCCTCTCTGCTCTTCAATAACACATAAACATTAGTTAATTATGAGAAACTAAAACTGTGATTTCAGGCCTAAAACAATCCTCTCTGCTCTTCAATAACACACAAACATTAGTTAATTATGAGAAACTAAAACTGTGATTTCAGTCCTAAAACAATCCTCTCTGCTCTTCAATAACACATAAACATTGAGTTAATTATGAGAAACTAAAACTGTGATTTCAGTCCTAAAACAATCCTCTCTGTTCTTCAGTAACACATAAACATTAGTTAATTATGAGAAACTAAAACTGTGATTTCAGGCCTAAAACAATCCTCTCTGCTCTTCAATAACACATAAACATTAGTTAATTATGAGAAACTAAAACTGTGATTTCAGGCCTAAAACAATCCTCTCTGCTCTTCAATAACACATAAACATTAGTTAATTATGAGAAACTAAAACTGTGATTTCAGTCCTAAAACAATCCTCTCTGCTCTTCAATAACACATAAACATTAGTTAATTATGAGAAACTAAAACTGTGATTTCAGTCCTAAAACAGTCCTCTCTGCTCTTCAATAACACATAAACATTAGTTAATTATGAGAAACTAAAACTGTGATTTCAGTCCTAAAACAATCCTCTCTGCTCTTCAATAACACACAAACATTAGTTAATTATGAGAAACTAAAACTGTGATTTCAGTCCTAAAACAATCCTCTCTGCTCTTCAATAACACACAAACATTAGTTAATTATGAGAAACTAAAACTGTGATTTCAGTCCTAAAACAATCCTCTCTGCTCTTCAATAACACATAAACATTAGTTAATTATGAGAAACTAAAACTGTGATTTCAGTCCTAAAACAATCCTCTCTGCTCTTCAATAACACATAAACATTAGTTAATTATGAGAAACTAAAACTGTGATTTCAGTCCTAAAACAATCCTCTCTGCTCTTCAATAACACATAAACATTGAGTTAATTATGAGAAACTAAAACTGTGATTTCAGTCCTAAAACAATCCTCTCTGCTCTTCAATAACACATAAACATTAGTTAATTATGAGAAACTAAAACTGTGATTTCAGGCCTAAAACAATCCTCTCTGCTCTTCAATAACACATAAACATTAGTTAATTATGAGAAACTAAAACTGTGATTTCAGTCCTAAAACAATCCTCTCTGCTCTTCAATAACACATAAACATTAGTTAATTATGAGAAACTAAAACTGTGATTTCAGTCCTAAAACAATCCTCTCTGCTCTTCAATAACACACAAACATTAGTTAATTATGAGAAACTAAAACTGTGATTTCAGTCCTAAAACAATCCTCTCTGCTCTTCAATAACACATAAACATTAGTTAATTATGAGAAACTAAAACTGTGATTTCAGTCCTAAAACAATCCTCTCTGCTCTTCAATAACACACAAACATTGAGTTAATTATGAGAAACTAAAACTGTGATTTCAGTCCTAAAACAATCCTCTCTGCTCTTCAATAACACATAAACATTAGTTAATTATGAGAAACTAAAACTGTGATTTCAGGCCTAAAACAATCCTCTCTGCTCTTCAATAACACATAAACATTAGTTAATTATGAGAAACTAAAACTGTGATTTCAGTCCTAAAACAATCCTCTCTGCTCTTCAATAACACATAAACATTAGTTAATTATGAGAAACTAAAACTGTGATTTCAGGCCTAAAACAATCCTCTCTGCTCTTCAATAACACATAAACATTAGTTAATTATGAGAAACTAAAACTGTGATTTCAGTCCTAAAACAGTCCTCTCTGCTCTTCAATAACACACAAACATTAGTTAATTATGAGAAACTAAAACTGTGATTTCAGTCCTAAAACAATCCTCTCTGCTCTTCAATAACACACAAACATTAGTTAATTATGAGAAACTAAAACTGTGATTTCAGTCCTAAAACAATCCTCTCTGCTCTTCAATAACACACAAACATTAGTTAATTATGAGAAACTAAAACTGTGATTTCAGGCCTAAAACAATCCTCTCTGTTCTTCAATAACACACAAACATTAGTTAATTATGAGAAACTAAAACTGTGATTTCAGTCCTAAAACAATCCTCTCTGCTCTTCAATAACACATAAACATTGAGTTAATTATGAGAAACTGTGATTTCAGTCCTAAAACAATCCTCTCTGCTCTTCAGTAACACATAAACATGAGTTAATTATGAGAAACTGTGATTTCAGGCCTAAAACAATCCTCTCTGCTCTTCAATAACACATAAACATTGAGTTAATTATGAGAAACTGTGATTTCAGTCCTAAAACAATCCTCTCTGCTCTTCAATAACACATAAACATTGAGTTAATTATGAGAAACTGTGATTTCAGTCCTAAAACAATCCTCTCTGCTCTTCAATAACACATAAACATTAGTTAATTATGAGAAACTAAAACTGTGATTTCAGTCCTAAAACAATCCTCTCTGCTCTTCAATAACACATAAACATTAGTTAATTATGAGAAACTGTGATTTCAGTCCTAAAACAATCCTCTCTGCTCTTCAATAACACACAAACATTAGTTAATTATGAGAAACTAAAACTGTGATTTCAGTCCTAAAACAATCCTCTCTGCTCTTCAATAACACATAAACATTAGTTAATTATGAGAAACTGTGATTTCAGTCCTAAAACAATCCTCTCTGCTCTTCAATAACACACAAACATTAGTTAATGATGAGAAACTAAAACTGTGATTTCAGTCCTAAAACAATCCTCTCTGTTCTTCAATAACACATAAACATTAGTTAATTATGAGAAACTAAAACTGTGATTTCAGTCCTAAAACAATCCTCTCTGCTCTTCAATAACACATAAACATTAGTTAATTATGAGAAACTAAAACTGTGATTTCAGTCCTAAAACAATCCTCTCTGTTCTTCAATAACACATAAACATTAGTTAATTATGAGAAACTAAAACTGTGATTTCAGTCCTAAAACAATCCTCTCTGCTCTTCAATAACACATAAACATTAGTTAATTATGAGAAACTAAAACTGTGATTTCAGTCCTAAAACAATCCTCTCTGCTCTTCAATAACACATAAACATTAGTTAATTATGAGAAACTGTGATTTCAGTCCTAAAACAATCCTCTCTGCTCTTCAATAACACACAAACATTAGTTAATTATGAGAAACTAAAACTGTGATTTCAGTCCTAAAACAATCCTCTCTGCTCTTCAATAACACATAAACATTAGTTAATTATGAGAAACTAAAACTGTGATTTCAGGCCTAAAACAATCCTCTCTGCTCTTCAATAACACACAAATATTAGTTAATTATGAGAAACTAAAACTGTGATTTCAGTCCTAAAACAATCCTCTCTGCTCTTCAATAACACACAAACATTAGTTAATTATGAGAAACTAAAACTGTGATTTCAGTCCTAAAACAATCCTCTCTGCTCTTCAATAACACATAAACATTAGTTAATTATGAGAAACTAAAACTGTGATTTCAGTCCTAAAACAATCCTCTCTGCTCTTCAATAACACATAAACATTAGTTAATTATGAGAAACTAAAACTGTGATTTCAGTCCTAAAACAATCCTCTCTGCTCTTCAATAACACATAAACATTAGTTAATTATGAGAAACTAAAACTGTGATTTCAGTCCTAAAACAATCCTCTCTGCTCTTCAATAACACATAAACATTAGTTAATTATGAGAAACTAAAACTGTGATTTCAGTCCTAAAACAATCCTCTCTGCTCTTCAATAACACACAAACATTAGTTAATTATGAGAAACTAAAACTGTGATTTCAGTCCTAAAACAATCCTCTCTGCTCTTCAATAACACACAAACATTAGTTAATTATGAGAAACTAAAACTGTGATTTCAGTCCTAAAACAATCCTCTCTGCTCTTCAATAACACACAAACATTAGTTAATTATGAGAAACTAAAACTGTGATTTCAGTCCTAAAACAATCCTCTCTGCTCTTCAATAACACATAAACATTAGTTAATTATGAGAAACTAAAACTGTGATTTCAGTCCTAAAACAATCCTCTCTGCTCTTCAATAACACATAAACATTAGTTAATTATGAGAAACTAAAACTGTGATTTCAGTCCTAAAACAATCCTCTCTGCTCTTCAATAACACATAAACATTAGTTAATTATGAGAAACTAAAACTG
This sequence comes from Aspiorhynchus laticeps, assembly GCA_023376895.1. Lineage (NCBI taxonomy): Eukaryota > Metazoa > Chordata > Actinopteri > Cypriniformes > Cyprinidae > Aspiorhynchus > Aspiorhynchus laticeps. The sequence goes on from JALXFT010004580.1 coordinate 119,960, forward strand.
TGATTTCAGTCCTAAAACAATCCTCTCAGCTCTTCAATAACACATAAACATTAGTTAATTATGAGAAACTAAAACTGTGATTTCAGTCCTAAAACAATCCTCTCTGCTCTTCAATAACACACAAACATTAGTTAATTATGAGAAACTGTGATTTCAGTCCTAAAACAATCCTCTCTGCTCTTCAATAACACATAAACATTAGTTAATTATGAGAAACTAAAACTGTGATTTCAGGCCTAAAACAATCCTCTCTGTTCTTCAATAACACACAAACATTAGTTAATTATGAGAAACTAAAACTGTGATTTCAGTCCTAAAACAATCCTCTCTGCTCTTCAATAACACATAAACATTAGTTAATTATGAGAAACTAAAACTGTGATTTCAGGCCTAAAACAATCCTCTCTGCTCTTCAATAACACATAAACATTAGTTAATTATGAGAAACTAAAACTGTGATTTCAGTCCTAAAACAATCCTCTCTGTTCTTCAATAACACATAAACATTAGTTAATTATGAGAAACTAAAACTGTGATTTCAGTCCTAAAACAATCCTCTCTGCTCTTCAATAACACACAAACATTAGTTAATTATGAGAAACTAAAACTGTGATTTCAGTCCTAAAACAATCCTCTCTGTTCTTCAATAACACACAAACATTAGTTAATTATGAGAAACTAAAACTGTGATTTCAGGCCTAAAACAATCCTCTCTGCTCTTCAATAACACACAAACATTGAGTTAATTATGAGAAACTAAAACTGTGATTTCAGTCCTAAAACAATCCTCTCTGCTCTTCAATAACACATAAACATTAGTTAATTATGAGAAACTAAAACTGTGATTTCAGTCCTAAAACAATCCTCTCTGCTCTTCAATAACACACAAACATTAGTTAATTATGAGAAACTAAAACTGTGATTACAGTCCTAAAACAATCCTCTCTGTTCTTCAATAACACACAAACATTAGTTAATTATGAGAAACTAAAACTGTGATTTCAGTCCTAAAACAATCCTCTCTGCTCTTCAATAACACACAAACATTAGTTAATTATGAGAAACTAAAACTGTGATTTCAGTCCTAAAACAATCCTCTCAGCTCTTCAATAACACACAAACATTAGTTAATTATGAGAAACTAAAACTGTGATTTCAGTCCTAAAACAATCCTCTCTGCTCTTCAATAACACACAAACATTAGTTAATTATGAGAAACTAAAACTGTGATTTCAGTCCTAAAACAATCCTCTCTGTTCTTCAATAACACACAAACATTAGTTAATTATGAGAAACTAAAACTGTGATTTCAGGCCTAAAACAATCCTCTCTGCTCTTCAATAACACATAAACATTAGTTAATTATGAGAAACTAAAACTGTGATTTCAGTCCTAAAACAATCCTCTCTGCTCTTCAATAACACACAAACATTAGTTAATTATGAGAAACTAAAACTGTGATTTCAGTCCTAAAACAATCCTCTCAGCTCTTCAATAACACATAAACATTAGTTAATTATGAGAAACTAAAACTGTGATTTCAGTCCTAAAACAATCCTCTCTGCTCTTCAATAACACACAAACATTAGTTAATTATGAGAAACTAAAACTGTGATTTCAGTCCTAAAACAATCCTCTCAGCTCTTCAATAACACATAAACATTAGTTAATTATGAGAAACTAAAACTGTGATTTCAGTCCTAAAACAATCCTCTCAGCTCTTCAATAACACATAAACATTAGTTAATTATGAGAAACTCAAACTGTGATTACAGTCCTAAAACAATCCTCTCTGCTCTTCAATAACACATAAACATTAGTTAATTATGAGAAACTAAAACTGTGATTTCAGGCCTAAAACAATCCTCTCAGCTCTTCAATAACACATAAACATTAGTTAATTATGAGAAACTAAAACTGTGATTTCAGTCCTAAAACAATCCTCTCTGCTCTTCAATAACACATAAACATTAGTTAATTATGAGAAACTAAAACTGTGATTTCAGTCCTAAAACAATCCTCTCTGCTCTTCAATAACACACAAACATTAGTTAATTATGAGAAACTAAAACTGTGATTTCAGTCCTAAAACAATCCTCTCTGCTCTTCAATAACACATAAACATTAGTTAATTATGAGAAACTAAAACTGTGATTTCAGTCCTAAAACAATCCTCTCAGCTCTTCAATAACACACAAACATTAGTTAATTATGAGAAACTAAAACTGTGATTTCAGTCCTAAAACAATCCTCTCTGCTCTTCAATAACACATAAACATTAGTTAATTATGAGAAACTCAAACTGTGATTACAGTCCTAAAACAATCCTCTCTGCTCTTCAATAACACACAAACATTAGTTAATTATGAGAAACTAAAACTGTGATTTCAGGCCTAAAACAATCCTCTCAGCTCTTCAATAACACACAAACATTAGTTAATTATGAGAAACTCAAACTGTGATTACAGTCCTAAAACAATCCTCTCTGCTCTTCAATAACACATAAACATTAGTTAATTATGAGAAACTAAAACTGTGATTTCAGGCCTAAAACAATCCTCTCAGCTCTTCAATAACACATAAACATTAGTTAATTATGAGAAACTCAAACTGTGATTACAGTCCTAAAACAATCCTCTCTGCTCTTCAATAACACATAAACATTAGTTAATTATGAGAAACTAAAACTGTGATTTCAGGCCTAAAACAATCCTCTCAGCTCTTCAATAACACATAAACATTAGTTAATTATGAGAAACTAAAACTGTGATTTCAGGCCTAAAACAATCCTCTCTGCTCTTCAATAACACACAAACATTAGTTAATTATGAGAAACTAAAACTGTGATTTCAGTCCTAAAACAATCCTCTCTGCTCTTCAATAACACATAAACATTAGTTAATTATGAGAAACTAAAACTGTGATTTCAGTCCTAAAACAATCCTCTCTGCTCTTCAATAACACATAAACATTAGTTAATTATGAGAAACTAAAACTGTGATTTCAGTCCTAAAACAATCCTCTCAGCTCTTCAATAACACACAAACATTAGTTAATTATGAGAAACTAAAACTGTGATTTCAGTCCTAAAACAATCCTCTCTGCTCTTCAATAACACATAAACATTAGTTAATTATGAGAAACTCAAACTGTGATTACAGTCCTAAAACAATCCTCTCTGCTCTTCAATAACACACAAACATTAGTTAATTATGAGAAACTAAAACTGTGATTTCAGGCCTAAAACAATCCTCTCAGCTCTTCAATAACACACAAACATTAGTTAATGATGAGAAACTAAAACTGTGATTTCAGGCCTAAAACAATCCTCTCTGCTCTTCAATAACACATGAACATTAGTTAATTATGAGAAACTAAAACTGTGATTTCAGGCCTAAAACAATCCTCTCTGCTCTTCAATAACACACAAACATTAGTTAATTATGAGAAACTAAAACTGTGATTTCAGGCCTAAAACAATCCTCTCTGCTCTTCAATAACACATAAACATTAGTTAATTATGAGAAACTAAAACTGTGATTTCAGTCCTAAAACAATCCTCTCTGCTCTTCAATAACACACAAACATTAGTTAATTATGAGAAACTAAAACTGTGATTTCAGTCCTAAAACAATCCTCTCTGCTCTTCAATAACACACAAACATTAGTTAATTATGAGAAACTAAAACTGTGATTTCAGGCCTAAAACAATCCTCTCTGCTCTTCAATAACACATAAACATTAGTTAATTATGAGAAACTAAAACTGTGATTTCAGTCCTAAAACAATCCTCTCTGCTCTTCAATAACACACAAACATTAGTTAATTATGAGAAACTAAAACTGTGATTTCAGTCCTAAAACAATCCTCTCTGCTCTTCAATAACACACAAACATTAGTTAATTATGAGAAACTAAAACTGTGATTTCAGGCCTAAAACAATCCTCTCTGCTCTTCAATAACACATAAACATTAGTTAATTATGAGAAACTAAAACTGTGATTTCAGTCCTAAAACAATCCTCTCTGCTCTTCAATAACACACAAACATTAGTTAATTATGAGAAACTAAAACTGTGATTTCAGTCCTAAAACAATCCTCTCTGCTCTTCAATAACACACAAACATTAGTTAATTATGAGAAACTAAAACTGTGATTTCAGGCCTAAAACAATCCTCTCTGCTCTTCAATAACACATAAACATTAGTTAATTATGAGAAACTAAAACTGTGATTTCAGTCCTAAAACAATCCTCTCTGCTCTTCAATAACACACAAACATTAGTTAATTATGAGAAACTAAAACTGTGATTTCAGTCCTAAAACAATCCTCTCTGCTCTTCAATAACACATAAACATTAGTTAATTATGAGAAACTAAAACTGTGATTTCAGTCCTAAAACAATCCTCTCTGCTCTTCAATAACACACAAATATTAGTTAATTATGAGAAACTAAAACTGTGATTTCAGTCCTAAAACAATCCTCTCTGCTCTTCAATAACACACAAACATTAGTTAATTATGAGAAACTAAAACTGTGATTTCAGGCCTAAAACAATCCTCTCTGCTCTTCAATAACACATAAACATTAGTTAATTATGAGAAACTAAAACTGTGATTTCAGTCCTAAAACAATCCTCTCTGCTCTTCAATAACACACAAACATTAGTTAATTATGAGAAACTAAAACTGTGATTTCAGTCCTAAAACAATCCTCTCAGCTCTTCAATAACACATAAACATTAGTTAATTATGAGAAACTAAAACTGTGATTTCAGTCCTAAAACAATCCTCTCTGCTCTTCAATAACACATAAACATTAGTTAATTATGAGAAACTAAAACTGTGATTTCAGTCCTAAAACAATCCTCTCTGCTCTTCAATAACACACGAACATTAGTTAATTATGAGAAACTAAAACTGTGATTTCAGTCCTAAAACAATCCTCTCTGCTCTTCAATAACACACAAACATTAGTTAATTATGAGAAACTAAAACTGTGATTTCAGTCCTAAAACAATCCTCTCTGCTCTTCAATAACACACAAACATTAGTTAATTATGAGAAACTAAAACTGTGATTTCAGTCCTAAAACAATCCTCTCTGCTCTTCAATAACACACAAACATTAGTTAATTATGAGAAACTAAAACTGTGATTTCAGGCCTAAAACAATCCTCTCTGCTCTTCAATAACACATAAACATTAGTTAATTATGAGAAACTAAAACTGTGATTTCAGTCCTAAAACAATCCTCTCTGCTCTTCAATAACACACAAACATTAGTTAATTATGAGAAACTAAAACTGTGATTTCAGTCCTAAAACAATCCTCTCTGCTCTTCAATAACACACAAACATTAGTTAATTATGAGAAACTAAAACTGTGATTTCAGGCCTAAAACAATCCTCTCTGCTCTTCAATAACACATAAACATTAGTTAATTATGAGAAACTAAAACTGTGATTTCAGTCCTAAAACAATCCTCTCTGCTCTTCAATAACACACAAACATTAGTTAATTATGAGAAACTAAAACTGTGATTTCAGTCCTAAAACAATCCTCTCTGCTCTTCAATAACACATAAACATTAGTTAATTATGAGAAACTAAAACTGTGATTTCAGTCCTAAAACAATCCTCTCTGCTCTTCAATAACACACAAATATTAGTTAATTATGAGAAACTAAAACTGTGATTTTAGTCCTAAAACAATCCTCTCTGCTCTTCAATAACACATAAACATTAGTTAATTATGAGAAACTAAAACTGTGATTTCAGTCCTAAAACAATCCTCTCTGCTCTTCAATAACACATAAACATTAGTTAATTATGAGAAACTAAAACTGTGATTTCAGTCCTAAAACAATCCTCTCTGCTCTTCAATAACACATAAACATTAGTTAATTATGAGAAACTAAACTGTGATTTCAGTCCTAAAACAATCCTCTCTGCTCTTCAATAACACATAAACATTAGTTAATTATGAGAAACTAAAACTGTGATTTCAGTCCTAAAACAATCCTCTCTGCTCTTCAATAACACACAAACATTAGTTAATTATGAGAAACTAAAACTGTGATTTCAGTCCTAAAACAATCCTCTCTGCTCTTCAATAACACATAAACATTAGTTAATTATGAGAAACTAAAACTGTGATTTCAGTCCTAAAACAATCCTCTCTGCTCTTCAATAACACATAAACATTAGTTAATTATGAGAAACTAAAACTGTGATTTCAGTCCTAAAACAATCCTCTCTGCTCTTCAATAACACATAAACATTAGTTAATTATGAGAAACTAAAACTGTGATTTCAGTCCTAAAACAATCCTCTCTGTTCTTCAATAACACATAAACATTAGTTAATTATGAGAAACTAAAACTGTGATTTCAGTCCTAAAACAATCCTCTCTGCTCTTCAATAACACACAAACATTAGTTAATTATGAGAAACTAAAACTGTGATTTCAGTCCTAAAACAATCCTCTCAGCTCTTCAATAACACATAAACATTAGTTAATTATGAGAAACTAAAACTGTGATTTCAGGCCTAAAACAATCCTCTCTGCTCTTCAATAACACATAAACATTAGTTAATTATGAGAAACTAAAACTGTGATTTCAGTCCTAAAACAATCCTCTCTGCTCTTCAATAACACATAAACATTAGTTAATTATGAGAAACTAAAACTGTGATTTCAGTCCTAAAACAATCCTCTCTGCTCTTCAATAACACATAAACATTAGTTAATTATGAGAAACTAAAACTGTGATTTCAGTCCTAAAACAATCCTCTCTGCTCTTCAATAACACAAAAACATTAGTTAATTATGAGAAACTAAAACTGTGATTTCAGTCCTAAAACAATCCTCTCAGCTCTTCAATAACACATAAACATTGAGTTAATTATGAGAAACTAAAACTGTGATTTCAGTCCTAAAACAGTCCTCTCTGCTCTTCAATAACACATAAACATTAGTTAATTATGAGAAACTAAACTGTGATTTCAGTCCTAAAACAATCCTCTCTGCTCTTCAATAACACATAAACATTAGTTAATTATGAGAAACTAAAACTGTGATTTCAGTCCTAAAACAATCCTCTCTGCTCTTCAATAACACACAAACATTAGTTAATTATGAGAAACTAAAACTGTGATTTCAGTCCTAAAACAATCCTCTCTGCTCTTCAATAACACATAAACATTAGTTAATTATGAGAAACTAAAACTGTGATTTCAGTCCTAAAACAATCCTCTCTGCTCTTCAATAACACACAAACATTAGTTAATTATGAGAAACTAAAACTGTGATTTCAGTCCTAAAACAATCCTCTCTGCTCTTCAATAACACACAAACATTAGTTAATTATGAGAAACTAAAACTGTGATTTCAGTCCTAAAACAATCCTCTCTGTTCTTCAATAACACACAAACATTAGTTAATTATGAGAAACTAAAACTGTGATTTCAGTCCTAAAACAATCCTCTCTGCTCTTCAATAACACATAAACATTAGTTAATTATGAGAAACTAAAACTGTGATTTCAGTCCTAAAACAATCCTCTCTGCTCTTCAATAACACATAAACATTAGTTAATTATGAGAAACTAAAACTGTGATTTCAGTCCTAAAACAATCCTCTCTGCTCTTCAATAACACATAAACATTAGTTAATTATGAGAAACTAAAACTGTGATTTCAGTCCTAAAACAATCCTCTCTGCTCTTCAATAACACACAAACATTAGTTAATTATGAGAAACTAAAACTGTGATTTCAGTCCTAAAACAATCCTCTCTGCTCTTCAATAACACATAAACATTAGTTAATTATGAGAAACTAAAACTGTGATTTCAGTCCTAAAACAATCCTCTCTGCTCTTCAATAACACACAAACATTAGTTAATTATGAGAAACTAAAACTGTGATTTCAGTCCTAAAACAATCCTCTCTGCTCTTCAATAACACATAAACATTAGTTAATTATGAGAAACTAAAACTGTGATTTCAGTCCTAAAACAATCCTCTCTGCTCTTCAATAACACACAAACATTAGTTAATTATGAGAAACTAAAACTGTGATTTCAGTCCTAAAACAATCCTCTCTGCTCTTCAATAACACACAAACATTGAGTTAATTATGAGAAACTAAAACTGTGATTTCAGTCCTAAAACAATCCTCTCTGCTCTTCAATAACACACAAACATTAGTTAATTATGAGAAACTAAAACTGTGATTTCAGTCCTAAAACAATCCTCTCTGCTCTTCAATAACACATAAACATTAGTTAATTATGAGAAACTAAAACTGTGATTTCAGGCCTAAAACAATCCTCTCTGCTCTTCAATAACACACAAACATTAGTTAATTATGAGAAACTAAAACTGTGATTTCAGTCCTAAAACAATCCTCTCTGCTCTTCAATAACACATAAACATTAGTTAATTATGAGAAACTAAAACTGTGATTTCAGTCCTAAAACAATCCTCTCTGCTCTTCAATAACACATAAACATTAGTTAATTATGAGAAACTAAAACTGTGATTTCAGTCCTAAAACAATCCTCTCTGCTCTTCAATAACACACAAACATTAGTTAATTATGAGAAACTAAAACTGTGATTTCAGTCCTAAAACAATCCTCTCTGCTCTTCAATAACACAAAAACATTAGTTAATTATGAGAAACTCAAACTGTGATTACAGTCCTAAAACAATCCTCTCTGCTCTTCAATAACACACAAACATTAGTTAATTATGAGAAACTCAAACTGTGATTACAGTCCTAAAACAATCCTCTCTGCTCTTCAATAACACATAAACATTAGTTAATTATGAGAAACTAAAACTGTGATTTCAGTCCTAAAACAATCCTCTCTGCTCTTCAATAACACATAAACATGAGTTAATTATGAGAAACTAAAACTGTGATTTCAGTCCTAAAACAATCCTCTCTGCTCTTCAATAACACACAAACATTAGTTAATTATGAGAAACTAAAACTGTGATTTCAGTCCTAAAACAATCCTCTCTGCTCTTCAATAACACACAAACATTAGTTAATTATGAGAAACTAAAACTGTGATTTCAGTCCTAAAACAATCCTCTCTGCTCTTCAATAACACATAAACATTAGTTAATTATGAGAAACTAAACTGTGATTTCAGTCCTAAAACAATCCTCTCTGCTCTTCAATAACACATAAACATTAGTTAATTATGAGAAACTAAACTGTGATTTCAGTCCTAAAACAATCCTCTCTGTTCTTCAATAACACACAAACATTAGTTAATTATGAGAAACTAAACTGTGATTTCAGTCCTAAAACAATCCTCTCTGCTCTTCAATAACACATAAACATGAGTTAATTATGAGAAACTAAAACTGTGATTTCAGTCCTAAAACAATCCTCTCTGCTCTTCAATAACACATAAACATTAGTTAATTATGAGAAACTAAAACTGTGATTTCAGTCCTAAAACAATCCTCTCTGCTCTTCAATAACACATAAACATGAGTTAATTATGAGAAACTAAAACTGTGATTTCAGTCCTAAAACAATCCTCTCTGCTCTTCAATAACACATAAACATGAGTTAATTATGAGAAACTAAAACTGTGATTTCAGTCCTAAAACAATCCTCTCTGCTCTTCAATAACACACAAACATTAGTTAATTATGAGAAACTAAAACTGTGATTTCAGTCCTAAAACAATCCTCTCTGCTCTTCAATAACACACAAACATTAGTTAATTATGAGAAACTAAAACTGTGATTTCAGTCCTAAAACAATCCTCTCTGCTCTTCAATAACACATAAACATTAGTTAATTATGAGAAACTAAACTGTGATTTCAGTCCTAAAACAATCCTCTCTGCTCTTCAATAACACATAAACATTAGTTAATTATGAGAAACTAAAACTGTGATTTCAGTCCTAAAACAATCCTCTCTGCTCTTCAATAACACACAAACATTAGTTAATTATGAGAAACTAAAACTGTGATTTCAGTCCTAAAACAATCCTCTCAGCTCTTCAATAACACATAAACATTGAGTTAATTATGAGAAACTAAAACTGTGATTTCAGTCCTAAAACAATCCTCTCTGCTCTTCAATAACACATAAACATTAGTTAATTATGAGAAACTAAACTGTGATTTCAGTCCTAAAACAATCCTCTCTGCTCTTCAATAACACATAAACATTAGTTAATTATGAGAAACTAAACTGTGATTTCAGTCCTAAAACAATCCTCTCAGCTCTTCAATAACACATAAACATTAGTTAATTATGAGAAACTAAACTGTGATTTCAGTCCTAAAACAATCCTCTCTGTTCTTCAATAACACACAAACATTAGTTAATTATGAGAAACTAAAACTGTGATTTCAGTCCTAAAACAATCCTCTCTGCTCTTCAATAACACAAAAACATTAGTTAATTATGAGAAACTAAAACTGTGATTTCAGTCCTAAAACAATCCTCTCTGCTCTTCAATAACACATAAACATTGAGTTAATTATGAGAAACTAAAACTGTGATTTCAGTCCTAAAACAATCCTCTCTGCTCTTCAATAACACACAAACATTAGTTAATTATGAGAAACTAAAACTGTGATTTCAGGCCTAAAACAATCCTCTCTGCTCTTCAATAACACATAAACATTAGTTAATTATGAGAAACTAAAACTGTGATTTCAGTCCTAAAACAGTCCTCTCTGCTCTTCAATAACACACAAACATTAGTTAATTATGAGAAACTAAAACTGTGATTTCAGTCCTAAAACAATCCTCTCTGCTCTTCAATAACACACAAACATTAGTTAATTATGAGAAACTAAAACTGTGATTTCAGTCCTAAAACAATCCTCTCAGCTCTTCAATAACACATAAACATTAGTTAATTATGAGAAACTAAAACTGTGATTTCAGTCCTAAAACAATCCTCTCTGCTCTTCAATAACACATAAACATTAGTTAATTATGAGAAACTAAAACTGTGATTTCAGTCCTAAAACAATCCTCTCTGCTCTTCAATAACACACAAACATTAGTTAATTATGAGAAACTAAAACTGTGATTTCAGGCCTAAAACAATCCTCTCTGCTCTTCAATAACACACAAACATTAGTTAATTATGAGAAACTAAAACTGTGATTTCAGGCCTAAAACAATCCTCTCTGCTCTTCAATAACACACAAACATTAGTTAATTATGAGAAACTAAAACTGTGATTTCAGTCCTAAAACAATCCTCTCAGCTCTTCAATAACACATAAACATTGAGTTAATTATGAGAAACTAAAACTGTGATTTCAGTCCTAAAACAATCCTCTCTGTTCTTCAATAACACATAAACATTAGTTAATTATGAGAAACTAAAACTGTGATTTCAGTCCTAAAACAATCCTCTCTGCTCTTCAATAACACACAAACATTAGTTAATTATGAGAAACTAAAACTGTGATTTCAGTCCTAAAACAATCCTCTCTGCTCTTCAATAACACATAAACATTAGTTAATTATGAGAAACTAAAACTGTGATTTCAGTCCTAAAACAATCCTCTCAGCTCTTCAATAACACATAAACATTGAGTTAATTATGAGAAACTAAAACTGTGATTTCAGTCCTAAAACAATCCTCTCTGCTCTTCAATAACACATAAACATTAGTTAATTATGAGAAACTAAAACTGTGATTTCAGTCCTAAAACAATCCTCTCTGCTCTTCAATAACACACAAACATTAGTTAATTATGAGAAACTAAAACTGTGATTTCAGTCCTAAAACAATCCTCTCTGCTCTTCAATAACACATAAACATTAGTTAATTATGAGAAACTAAAACTGTGATTTCAGTCCTAAAACAATCCTCTCTGCTCTTCAATAACACATAAACATGAGTTAATTATGAGAAACTAAAACTGTGATTTCAGTCCTAAAACAATCCTCTCTGCTCTTCAATAACACACAAACATTAGTTAATTATGAGAAACTAAAACTGTGATTTCAGTCCTAAAACAATCCTCTCTGCTCTTCAATAACACATAAACATTAGTTAATTATGAGAAACTAAAACTGTGATTTCAGTCCTAAAACAATCCTCTCTGCTCTTCAATAACACACAAACATTAGTTAATTATGAGAAACTAAAACTGTGATTTCAGTCCTAAAACAATCCTCTCTGCTCTTCAATAACACATAAACATCAGTTAATTATGAGAAACTAAAACTGTGATTTCAGTCCTAAAACAATCCTCTCTGCTCTTCAATAACACATAAACATTGAGTTAATTATGAGAAACTAAAACTGTGATTTCAGTCCTAAAACAGTCCTCTCTGCTCTTCAATAAACCAGCTCAGTCACGATGAACAGTTTTCACACAGAGGCAGATTACAGCTGTTCTTACTGTATGATCAAACATATATTTAAGATGAAATATACATCTAATCATAACTATTACTTATATAGCCTAATGATCAGTTATTTAAATATAAATAATATAAATCTACCCTTAAACAGATTTGTTAGACACACTCTCACCAGATTTAATCTTAACTATATAGAATTAAATTTAATATCATTATTATCGTGATAAGATTAAACATAACATTTGAACACGTTCATAAGGCCGTTTGTGCATTTTTGTATATGAGGTTGTTATGATAACCTGTGTCTTGTTTCCTCATTATGCCTCTGTTCCCAGTTTGGTTCAGTTTTTTATCAGTCTATTATTATGTTGGTTTAAGTATCTTGTGTTATCTTTTACTCCTGCATGTTTGAGTTTTTTTGAAAATGAAGTACCAAATGTAGGTTAGGGAGAAACTAGGGCCCGTATGTATAAAGCCGCTCAGAGTAAAATTAGCTTGGAATCTCGGCCGAGGTGGTACTAAAAAAAGTACCAGGTACCAGGTACTGTACCCAGTGGAAATCCCCCCAAAAGTGAACCGTACCGTGCCGTACCATGCAGTGGAAAAGCGCCATAAGCAACTATGCAGTATGGTTACAAAATCTTGCACTTTTTTTTTTTAAATTAAGGGTGAAGATGTCAAATTTCCAAGGCTGGACATCACTTTTGTATCCATAGTTACATTAAATGATTGGTGTTGTGCTGCTGTGACTTCACATGAGCAGGCTCACTATTGGCTGATTCAGAGGTCGAGGTCAGCCATTTTGTGTTGACATCATTGTAGTCCTTAGTTCACAACACTTAAGTGTCACCTCAGTCAACACTTAAGAATCAGTCTTAGACTTTACTGAAAGTTGCTTTTAGCTTCTTTATAAAAGTCTCCTACTCTTAGAAAAGTCCTACTTTTTACTAAGAATTTTTGACACTTAAGTCAAAGCTTAAGACTATACTTAAGAGCATTTCTGAGACGTTTTAAACATACGGGCCCTGATGTTCAGTGCAAGTAGTGAATTTTCACCAATTTTAACAGATAAAACACAACATAAATTATCATTTTGAATATACATTTTGTAATGATTTGGAAATCTTTAATAAACTTAAATGCCCATTTCTCATAGTTTCTACTGTACATCTTCACATTTATCACTAGATCAAGAGCCAGTAATGAGAATGATGTGCAGTTTATCAGAACATCACTGAAGAGCAGGACTACATGATTAACCAGAGTCTGACAAATATCACTGTCTGCAATAAAACACCTTTGGTTACTTTCTGATGTCATGTAATGGGTTTACATCACAAATATAATGGTTGTACATTTTAAAGTTGCGGTTGCATCTTTGTTCATTATCTGACAGAATCACTCTCCATTCGTCACTGTTTCCGGAGTGAATTCAGACTATAAAAGAATGACCATCAGCTCACAGACACCATCATCTACTGATGAACATCTTCAAGCCACAGTCTGATCCAGGTGAGATCATGTGTATATTGTTTAATGTAGCTTTGGGGAGTTTCTTTCAGGTCCTTTGAGCCATTTCTCATTTTAGGGGTTGTGTTCAATAATGAGGAGATCAGCTCATAAGCATCTGTCTTGTAATTGTCATTATGATTGCAGTTTAGGTCATTTTATCTCATGTATGAGTTCGTATGTTGTTAACTATATTTGTATTTCAGCCTCTGGTATCGCCGATTGTTTGTAGTTAATCAAACTAATTAATTAAAAGTCTGTGCTATTTCAGTTTTACTATCAGCACTGAATGGAATAAAGACACAGATTTCTGTTTCCTAAAGAAAACAGCTGAGTTCACAAAGTGTAACGTATGCTGCCGAACACAGAGGTAAGTAAAAGCACATAAACGTTTATTGAACAGGATGGGCTTTACTGGGTTGTGCAGTGGAGACTTGAGGTGAGTGGGTGACTTCTGAGGTTTGTACTGAAGATGGGTAGGCTAATAATAATGAATATCCTTTGTCCACAGATATGAAGTGCAGATGAGACGGGGGAATCTTCGGGAGCACACTGACCACGGAGACAGACGATCTGGTGGGAGAGGAGAACACAAGGAGCAAACACTGGAGGTAAGGATCAATAGGTAAGTATGGTAAGGTAGATACTCAGCTTGATTGTAGCAGGAGTAGAGTCCACTTCGTGTGTACGAGATCGGACAGAGAGTGAACTGTGGTGTGTGCTTTTATGCTGGGTAAGATGACAGTGGTGATGAGGTGCAGGTGAGCATGATTAGAACTCAGGTGATGCGGATCATTGTGATTGACGTAGGGGAGAGCCTGGCCGATCCGTGACACAAAGCAGCAAGAGAATTAGGAAAGTCAGAGCATTTGTGATTTCTCTTAGTGTTTGCAGGTTTCTTATTTGACCGAGGAAGTGAAAAACACAGTGAACAATAAACTAGAAAGCATTCTGTGTTTTTAGTGTACTCGGGTAGTTAAAAAACACTCAAACTACCCTTTTTAACTACCATTTGTTTATTTTATTTGTCATTACTCATCTTATTTCAGCATACAACTGTTGCTCAATAAACAGCATTCACTGTAGCTTCCCCAGTTGATCCTTACATGACAGTAAGATCTCACTATTTCAATTAAAAATGACACAGTTAAACTTGTCTACTAAATGGACTAAAAGTTTATTCACTTTTGTTTGTATCTCAACTATGTTCTCCATCAGATCAACAGCAAAGCTGTGGAAAATGCAACACTGAAAGTTGTGCTTTGACTTCTCTGTGGAAAAAGAAACATACAAACTAACTGGACAAGTTCTGTCATTAATGTAAGTTGTTCAGTATTTATTACTTGTTTATTGAACTATTTTATTAAAGCAATGTCACACTAGCAGTTTTGTTGTGATAATGAATATTCAGAACAACATTCTTACAATATTGTTTAAATAAAAGATTTTATGGGCAGAGGGATTTCAAAGTTTATTTTTAAAGTTAGCCCTAGTAAAAAAAAAGTAAAAAAGAGGAATATTTAAAATACATTTATTTCATACTAAGTGTAGATCAAATCTATTAACATTTTTACTGACAAATCGCCCGAGACTTACTGATATAAAAATTGTAATTAAACTTTATTTGGAGTTGTACTTACGCACAATGCACATTTTTTAATATTAAGCCTAAAATGTGTTTTAAATGGTTAGTTCACACAAAAATTAAAATCCTGTCATCATTCATTCACCGTCATGTCGTTCCAAAACCTGTAAGATTTTCTTCACATTCAGAACACAACTGAAGATATATTTAATGAAATCTGAGGCCGCATTTACACTGCATGGTTCAAGTGACCCAATTCCGATTTTTTTCCTCCCATGTGGCACAGATTGGATATGGCCCACGACCATGTAAGCAGGAAAAAAAAAATAAAAAAATCGCATGGATTCTGATATTCTCCAATCGGTTTCAGGCCTCATTCATATGTGGAAATAAATCAGATATGAATCGGATGCGAGCCCCTATCAAGTATTGAGTACATATACAGTAAATTAACATACTTTCCAGAAGGCCAACAATTCACTAAAAATGTTTTTTTTTTATTGGTCTTATGAAGTATTCTAATTTGTTGAGATAGTGAATTGGTGGGTTTTTGTTAAATGTGAGCCTAAATCATCACAATTAAAAGAACCAAAGACTTAAACTACTTCAGTCTGTGTGCATTGAATTTATTTAATACACGAGTTTCACAATTTGAGTTGAATTACTGAAATAAATGAACTTTTCCAGGACATTCTAATTTATCGAGATGCACCTGTGTATATATACAGTATATATATATATATATATATATATATATATATATATATACACTATATACACAATGTCTCTGTGTATAAGACAAGGTTCAAAAAGAAAATGATTGATTGAGTCAGTGTGGAAGAACTTGACTGGTCTGCATAAAATCCCAGTTTAACACCTCTGGTGTGACTAAATGCAGACAAAAAAGCCCAAAACTCATCACCAAACACCAATGACTTGTACACATGGGTTCAGTCATTTTAGACACTTACAAAACTGTTGCTACAGAGATGAAATACAATTTTTAAATACATGAATTATGTTCCCATCATTGTTGCCACAGATTTGGAAGTGCCTTTTTCTGTTCTAAAGAAGGGGGTGCCAATACTTTTGTCTATATAGTGTCTGTACAAGTCATTGGTGTCTGGTGATGAGTTTTTGGCTCAAGGTCTGCATTTACAGTCTTGGTTTTATGCAGGTTTTGGTTTTATGCTTGGTTTTATGCAGACCAGTCAAGTTCTTCCACACTGACTCAATCAATCATTTTCTTTTTGAACCTTGTCTTATACACAGAGACATTGTCATGTTAGAATAGAAAAGAGTCCAAACTGTTGCTGTAATATTAGAAGCACACAATTCCCTAGAATATCATTATATGCTTTAACATTAAGATTTGTACTCATAGAAATTACTAAAGTAGTCAAACCTGTTCGTTAGAATGTTGCGACCCAATACTTTTGGCAATATAGTGTATTAGACAATCATCAACTCATAGTGAGTTTAAAAAGCCATTTAAAAACTTATTTTTTAATGTTAGTGTTTGATCATTCTTGAGTTTCGAGGTATTGTTGACAGGTGTTGGTGTTTAGAGTTCGATGTTTTAAGATTTTTATTACTCTTAAGAGTTTTAAGGGTTAAGTATCTAAGAGAAGATGTCTTGTATATATTATAACTGTGGTTATTTGGGTTTGTTATATTTTTAACTGTTTTATTGTTTTAACACTGTTGTATTATGTGCTTTAAAATTTACAAATTTGTTAAGGGAGAAAACGAAATGTGGAAAAATGCCAGCGAAGGAATGCATTCAAACAAGAATAGTCACAGAGAAGAGAGTGCTGGACTTTCGGCATCAACTTTAGGTTTGCCCCGCCACTCACTTGAAGATGTTCAGGCAAAAAGAAACACCCATAGGCTACTACGCAGTAATCATCTTTAATTACAGAAATGTGGCAAAACATCTCTGGAGAGAACCTCAGATTATTAAATTTGAAAATGCTTTCCATATTTGGATCAACATAGGCTACATTTGTGAACGCACACTTTCTGCAATGTCGCGTGTCAAGTCACGCTTCCGTGTGCGTCTCACAGACTGCAACTTACAATCACAACTTCATTGTGCCGTTACCTCCTTTCGAGCAGAATTTCACAAAATTGGACAGCTCCAGACAGCATCAGTTGTTTTGTTAATCGTGAGTAGAATTATTTATTTATTTATTTATTTCAATAAATGTAATCGTTTAGATATCATAATATTTAGGCTATAAATAATATTCTAAATTGTACCATCATCCAGCTTATGTGAAACTAGAGATTTGCTTTGTTTCCGGAAGTCTTTCCACAGTGATGGCACATAACAGGCTTCTCTCCGATGTCCCTGAATGATTCCTCGTCTTTTCTTGTCTGTAAAACTCATACAACACTGATGACATTTAAGCAGGTCCCTCTTGAGTAAATCTTCATGTGGTACTTAAGGTTACCTTTTCAGTTGGAACTTCTCGCCAGTGTGAATTCTTTTCATGTGGGCTTCAAGGTTTTGTTTTTGACCGAAACTCTTTCCACACTGAAGGCATGTGTAAAGCTTCTCTTCAGTGTGAATTTTCATGTGAACTTTAAGGTTTCGTTCTCGCTTGAAAAATTTTCTACACAGATGGCAGATGAAGGGCTTCTTTTCAGTGTGAACTTTAATGTGGTAATTAAGGCTTCCTTTTGTGCTAAGACTTCTTCCACACTGTTTGCAGGTGAAAGATTTCTCTCCAGTGTGAATATTCATGTGGATTTTAAGGTGGCCAGATTGACTGAAACTCTTTCCACATCGATAGCATGTGAAAGGCTTCTCTCCAGTGTGAATTTTCATGTGGACTTTAAGTTGTCCTTTTTCACTGAAACTCTTTCCACACCGATAACATGTGTTAGGCTTCTCTCCAGTGTGAATTGTCATGTGCTTGTTAAGGCTTCCTTTATGAGTGAAACTCTTTCCACACTGTTGGCAGGTAAAAAGGCTGTGGACGTCAAGGTTTCCATTTTGATTGGAACTCTTTCCACACTGAGGAGAACTGTTGTGAATTTTCATGTGCCTGTTAAGGCTTCCTTGTTGATTGAAACTCTTTCCACACTGAAAGCAAGTGAAGTAACTCCTAGTTCCTGTCTTTTGAGCTCTTTTTCGTGTGGAAGTCTTTTCAGACTGTAAGGAACAAAAAGATTTTTCTCCAATTATGGAATCATGAAGATTCTCATACTGATCTTTCTCCTCAATTTCATTCAGTACATCCCTCTCCTCTTTCAGTGCCATCAGGTCTAAGGTGGAAAAACAAACAAAAGTTAACCCCAGTTTAATGGCTCAAAGCAATCAGTATAGTATATATTTATTTAATGCCATGTCAGCATCAAAGGCTATTTTCAAGGCAATGAACCGCAGCTCCCCAGTACCAGCAGTAGTCATGCAGCCCCAGACCATGATGCTACCACCACCATGCTTGACTGTAGGCATTCTCAAATCTTCAGAGAGATCTTTGCCATGAGGTGCCATGTTGAACATCCAGTGGTCAGTATGAGAGAATTGTACACAAAAGAACCAAATTTTAACAACTCTAAAACAAGATACACGAATTTGTATGGTCCTGTTAAGCAGACAAAAACATGAACATGATGAATAGGACATGTGGCTTTGCATGGTTAAAAGATGTATAGCTGTTATCACTTAGGGTGTACTCAGTTTATTTGCCAGCTTTTTTGACAATAATGGCTGTATGCGAGTTATTTTCAGAGGACAGTAAATCTTTACTGCTATACAAGTTGCACATTGACTACTCTAAAATATATCCAAGTTTCATTTCTATAGTATTGTCCCTGTGAGGGGTGTACTCACTTTTGTGAGATACTGTAATTACACCTCAGGGAACCTAATTAAAAAAGTAAATCCAATTGGACAAACATGTCTTGGTCCTACACCTTCCACATAATATATAAATACTAGAGGTCGACCGATATATCGGGCCGATATTTGTCATTTTTTAATATATCGGCATCGGCCGATATCAGTATTTAGTAGCGCTGATTTAAAGTCAGGCACGTCCGCGGGCAGCCCCGTGTTATTGGTGCGGTGGAACGTGCTGCTGCCGCATGTGAAGGACCCCAAGCCAAAACGTTTAGAAGATTCAACAACAGTCCTGGGAGAGAAAGGTAAGGCTTAAATTCTGATATTTCAAAGTCCTATGGCCATATATTTACTATATATTACTAGTAAACTATGAAGTGTTGCTTCACTTAGTGAAAGAAAAAACGAATAGCATAGAACCGTTGAGAACTGGCATAATGCTACAGCTGGTTGAAGGTTCGCTTACTTGCAGTTAACTTTAAGGACTGTAGTTGAAAACTATCAGCAGCTTGCTTGCTAACATATTAGCCCCAATGTTATAAGTTATGTTTTATTTTTCCTGTATCGGAGTTGGATAATTTCACTCTGTGTGTGGGGTGAAGGCGGCGGCAGCTCTGCTGCGTGATTGAGGGAAAAACAACACATTAGTGAATGGTTTTGGTTAGGGGTGCAACGGATCGTAGATGATCCGTACGGACCAGTCCCCACGGTTCGGCACGCATGTGATTCGCGGATTAACTGATAAGTTTAACCACCACAGAGTGAAAGTTTATCATTTGCACGTGCTCCGTTTTCTGCGCTCAGCCGCTGCCGCACACAGCGAAGCGCGCACACGCAGAGAGAGAGAGTGAGAAAGAGAGGCGCGATTTAGATACCGTGTTTCAGACAACGCCTCAACGGATGGATACATACACACACAAAAGTTAACGTAACGTATCTTAACGTGTCTTAAGTTAACGTATACAGCCGAGAAAGAAACCGTATGTGTGTCAGTATTTGGTCCGAGCATTTAGTCTTAAAGAGACAGCAGCCTATAATACCTGCTTCTGTCTGCTAATCATCTGTATTTAACTTATGCAGTAAGCATTATTGTGTTTTACAATTAATTTTTACATTTCTGCACCTGAATACTACTGTTACTGTCTTTATTTATAATTTTATGTTGTAGGCTATTCATCTATTGGTTGAAAATCTAATTAATTTGTGTAATTGTTCTTGGTTTATTACTGACTTTAGTAGTTAAGCTAGTAGTTTACACAACTTTTTTTTGCTGATCTGAAAAATGATCCGATCCGTGACTCAAAATCCATAGTATGATCCGAACCGTGAGTTTTGTGATCCGTTGCACCACTAGTTTTGGTTCTTTTACACTTTTTTTTCAATTAGAGTGTAATTGTTTTAATGTGTATCGAATATTGGAATTATAGACTGAATTGAAGATGAAGGCACTACTAAAATGCTAACCATGAATGTTTCTTCTGTTTAGTAATTGCTGTCTGATGGCTGAACAAAAATCGAATCCAGTATGGCAGCATTTCACCGAGCCAACTCCAGGGAAAGCCAGGTGCAATATCTGCAATGGACTGGTGAGCTTGGGAGCTGAAAAAGGTAAAAAGAAAAACATCACAAATTTGTGGAGTCACCTGAGGTGTCACCACCTCC
The DNA here is from genome assembly GCA_023376895.1 of Aspiorhynchus laticeps. Taxonomy (NCBI): domain Eukaryota; kingdom Metazoa; phylum Chordata; class Actinopteri; order Cypriniformes; family Cyprinidae; genus Aspiorhynchus; species Aspiorhynchus laticeps. The sequence continues at coordinate 140,941 of JALXFT010004580.1, forward strand.
AGGCTTACAAAGATGCACAGAAAGAAAAAGAAGAAGCAGCTGCCTCTACAGCCAATGTATCTCAGCCAACTCTAACAGAAATGTTTGATGCCCAACGTAAATGGCAAATGAAACTTGACACTTTAGTTACGGAAATGATTGCCACAGACAATCAGCCATTTACATTTGTCTCAGGTATTGGTTTTCGGAGGCTGGTGGCTGCAATGGAGCCCAGATGCAACCTAAAATCTGAGAAGCACTACCACACAGACATCCTAGATGGTATAGTTGCAAAAGTTGAGAAGAAAATAAAAGCACTGATGCTGACCCTTTTTTGTCTTTCACGACAGACTGTTGGTCTGGGGACACTGAAGCACTGATGAGTCTAACATGTCATTTCATTGACGACAACTGGGAAAGGAAACAAGTCGTCCTAAATGCCAAGGCCATGTCTGGCTCCCACACTGGGGAGTACATCAGCAACATGTTCATCAGCCTGCTGAAGTACTGGGACATCAGCCACGACAGGGTTGTACTTGTGCTCCGTGACAGTGGTGCTAACATGGTTAAAGGCCTCAGATTGGCAGAAATACCTGATCTCAGCTGCAGCGCACACACCATACAGCTTGTGGTGACCGATGGCATCAACAGTCAGTGAGTGCTGCTGGACGTTAATGCCAAGTTAAAGAACATAGCTAAACATTTCAACCACTCTGTGCTCGCAAAGCAGAATCTGAAAAAAATTCAAAATGATCTTGGCCTCCCCCAGCACAGTATCATTCAGTCTGAACCCACTCGCTGGAACTCCACGCTTCACGTGATGCAGAGGATGCTGGAGCAGAAACGAGCACTCAATATCTATGCTGGAGAACATGGAAAAATTGCTACTCCAGCTGCAGATCAATGGGACATAGTTTCCAATTTGATTGACGCGTTGGAACCTGTTGAGAAAGTCACCCTCGAGATCAGCAGGTCAGAGGCTTCCATCTCCAGTGTCATCCCAAGCATTGCTGTGCTGAAGATGGTGCTTCAGGCAGAGGGTCCTAACACGAGGGGGATTAAAACACTTTAAGAGAAACCATGCTGCAAAGCTTGCAGAAAAGGTTTGCAAGGATGGAGGAGATAAAATGTTTGGTGCTGGACCCTCGTTATAAGGGTCATGTCTTTTTTGCAGTGGACACACTGACCAAGGCAAAACAATGGATAAAAGAAGAGCATGCCATTGTGTCTAAGCAACTGAAAACAGCCACCACTGAAGACCAAGGATCAGTTCCGAAACAGAGAAGGGTGGAAGATGAAGAATTACCTGGTCCCTCCAGTGTTCTTGAACAAATGTATGCAAATATCTTGGGGCCTCAATGCCCTATGATGAGCATCACATCTTTGAGCAGCTGGATCAGTACCTCCGTGAGCCATTGATTGACATACAGACTGGTCAGCCACTGGAAAGGTGAAACAGAATACATCCCGCCTACACCTTCTTGCACCACTGGCAAGGAAATTCCTCTGTCCACCCCCTCCTCTGTTCCCAGCGAGAGTTTTTAGTGAGATTGGCAATATTTATGACAACAAGAGGAGCCGCCTCACAGGAGAACATGCAGATCAATTATGTTTCCTGCATGACAACCTGCCGTTCTTAAACTGGGAGTACTGAGAACTTTCAGTGAAAGATGGGTAGAGTGAGGAAGACTCAGGGACTGCAATTGAGTTAAAATTAAAGCACATTCCTTTTATATTGTTCTGTAATGTTTAGATAATTTCCTTCACTCATAAATGAGGGGTTTGCTGCTATGTTATTTGCACTTAAAGAGATTTTTGATGCTGCTAAGTCAAGTGCACGAAAATGTTTAAGTTTTTATTCACAGTTGGTTACTTGAGGACTTTGTTTTATATAAAAATGCAGAAAGTTGCAAAAAGCAGAAAGTTAGAATGCACTTTAGATGTTCGGTGTCATTTATACCAAACACAAATATTGCTGGTTGCTAGTGTGTTTGCAGGACTTCTATTATTTATTTTTTATATATAATTTTTTTCAGTTTAATTGATTTTTATTTATAAAGTTGTATTTATTTTATTTAAATGTATATTTAAGATTCTGCATGATACATGCTCTAAAACTTTTATGTAAATGATTGACAGTTTTTTTTTTATATATTACCTGTTTTATATATTTAATATTTGGTCAGTTTATTGATTTGTTTGGTTAACTTTGGATAAATATTTTATTTTAATACCGTGCAGTGCACAAAATTAAGATTCGAGAGATGGTTCAAGTCAGTGTTCAATAAATGATGATGTTAAAGGAACACTCCACTTTTTTTGGAAATAGGCTCATTTTCCAAGTCCCCAAGAGTTAAAAAGTTAAGTTAAGTTTTACCGTTTTTGAATCCATTCAGCCAATCTCCGGGTCTGGCGGTAGCACTTTTAGCTTAGCTTAGCATAGGTCATTGAATCGTATTAGATCATTAATTTAGTCATCAAAAATGACCAAAGAGTTTCGATATTTTTCCTATTTAAAGCTTGACTCTTCTGTAGTTACATCGTGTACTAAGACTGACGGAAAATGAAACGCTGTGATTTTCTAGGCTGTAGAAATATCCAGTATGGCAGCATTTCACCGAGCCAACTCCAGGGAAAGCCAGGTGCAATATCTGCAATGGACCGGTGAGCTTGGGAGCTGAAAAAGGTAAAAAGAAAAACACCACAAATTTGTGGAGTCACCTGAGGTGTCACCACCTCCAGGCTTACAAAGATGCACAGAAAGAAAAAGAAGAAGCAGCTGCCTCTACAACCAATGTATCTCAGCCAACTGAAAACTGAAAACAGCCACCACTGAAGACCAAGGATCAGTTCCGAAACAGAGAAGGGTGGAAGAATTACCTGGTCCCTCCAGTGTTCTTGAACAAATGTATGCAAACATCTTGGGGCCTCAATGCCCCATGATGAGCATCACATCTTTGAGCAGCTGGAGCAGTACCTCCGTGAGCCATTGATTGACAGACAGACTGGTCAGCCACTGGAATGGTGGAAACAGAATACATCCCGCCTACACCTTCTTGCACCACTGGCAAGGAAATTCCTCTGTCCACCCCCCTCCTCTGTTCCCAGCGAGAGAGTTTTTAGTGAGATTGGCAATTTTTATGACAACAAGAGGAGCCACCTCACAGGAGAACATGCAGAACAGTTATATTTCCTGCATGACAACCTGCCGTTCTTAAACTGGGAGTACTGAGAACTTTCAGTGAAAGATGGGTAGAGTGAGGAAGACTCAGGGACTGCAATTGAGTTAAAATTAAAGCACATTTCTTTTTATATTGTTCTGTAATGTTTAGATAATTTCCTTCACTCAAAAAAGAGGGGTTGCTGCTATGTTATTTGCACTAAAAGATATTTTTGATGCTGCTAAGTCAAGTGCACGAAAACGTTTAAGTTTTTATTCACAGTTGGTTACTTGAGGACTTTGTTTTATATAAAAATGCAGAAAGTTGCAAAAAGCAGAAAGTTAGAATGTACTTTAGATGTTCGGTGTCATTTGTACCAAACACAAATATTGCTGGTTGCTAGTGTGTTTGCAGCACTACTATTATTTATTTTTTATATATATATTTACTAGGACTAGATGTTAAAATCCCTTGACATTCAGCAAGCACTGTTGTTGGAGATGCCCTCTTGATTGGCGTTGGATTGGGGGATGACTGCCTCCAATACGACACATCATCAGTTGTGCACCCCGGCCTCATTGGGTGTTTCGGCCTTTATCACAATACACCCTCACCCGAGGCTGGCCCACCACAGGCTGATCAGACCTGGGTGTGTGTCGCACCGGGGGCTCCATGAGGTCACTTGGGAGCCCATACAGCCTCCTTCCGCTTCAGCCACAGCCAGTAACTGCTTCTTTCGGTAGCAGTTGCAAGATCTTTGATGGTCTTCCGCTGAGCCTGTCCTCTGATTCCAACCTCCTTTAGCAGCCTTGTGGTGGAACTAGCTACAAAGCCCCTGCAGCCCACTTCCACTGGATGCACATTTGCCTTCCATCCCCGGTCCTCTGCTTCGGCAGCCAAATCTGCATATCGCAATCTTTTCCTTTCAAATGCCTCACCGATAGCTTCCTCCCACGGGACTGTCAGTTCCACTATAAAGACATGTCGACAGGATTTGGACCAGAGGACTAAGTCTGGGCGCAGGTTGGTCGCTGCAATTTCGGGTGGGAAGGTGAGCCTCTGATTTATGTCTACCCGCATTTCCCAGTCCCGGGCTGCGTTCAGTGGGCATGAGTCTGGAGGCGATCGATTAATCGAAAGTTTCTCCCCTTCCCGGATGAAGGATGTTGGTTGGCGGCAGGTAGTCTGGCCTTCCAGGGGCATGGCATTAACGGTCACCCTCTTACTCTCCAGTGTTGCAGCCAGGCACTTCAGCACTTGGTTGTGGCGCCAGGTGTATCTGCCTTGCATAAGGCTGGTCTTACAGCCCACCAGGATGTGTTTCAGGGTTGCTGGGGCAAGACACTGGAGACAGGCCGGATCCTCTCCAAACCAGAGATGTAGGTTGGTTGGAGAGGGCAGGACATCATATGTGGCTCTGATGGTAAAGCTCAGCATATTGGACTCTATGTTCCATAGCTCGCTCCAAGTGATCTTCCTCCTCTCCACACCTTCCCACCTCATCCAGCGGCCTTGCTTGGCTTGGGACACCGCTCTGGCACACCTGTCCGCTTCTTCCTGGTGGCGCACCTCCTCAACCACCAGGCGCCGGCATTCTGCTGGAGTAGCCTTCTGCCATGTGGGTGTTGTTGCTCCCAGCCCTAGGCCCCCTCTGCCTTGTTGAACTTGGCCCACTATGTCCCGGTGTCTCAGAGTGGACTTTGCCTGTGCCACTGCTACACCTGGCCTCCACCTCCTCCCTGTGGCTAAGGCGGGAGCGGCCCCTCTGACGAAGGGATCCCGGGATTCTGTGAGGGTCATTTCGAGCCTTGCTTTAGAGCACTTGTATTCCTCCACCAGGCTTGAGATTGGAAGAGAGAGGGCTCCATTGCCGTACAGACCTATGCTGCTGAGGCATCTGGGTAGTCCAAGCCACGTTCTCACTTGCACATTCACCAATCGCTCCAGTCGATTGGCGTGAGATAGAGTGACCTCATAGATGGAAATTGGCCACATGAGGCGGGGCAGCAGTCCGAACTGAAAGCACCAGAGCTTCAGCTTTCCTGGAAGAGCAGTGCTGTTGATCTGCTTCAGGCCACTGATGGTATCCTGCTTTAGTTGTTCCACCCGTTCAGCGTCTTTGAGATCTGTGTTGTACCACCGACCAAGGCTTTTTATGGGCTTCTCCAGGATAGTCGGTATCGGCTCACCATTAATGAGGAACCTCTCATTTACAATCTGGCCCTTGACAATGGAGATACTGCGGGATTTGCTGGGTTTAATCTCCATTCGTGCCCATCTGATGTTTCCCTGGAGTTTGTACAACAGTCGTTTGATGCATGCGTTAGTCGTTGTTATGGTCATCATGTCATCCATATACGCCCTGATTGGAGGAAGCCGCAGTCCACTCTTCAGACGTTCCCCTCCAACCACCCAGCGAGATGCCCGAATTATTAACTCCATTGCCATGGTGAAGGCCAGTGGAGAAATGGTGCAGCCCGCCATTATGCCTATCTCCAAGTGCTGCCAGGCAGTTGTACTATCCTGAGTTGTAACGCAGAACTGGAGGTCCTGGAAATAGGCTTTGACCAGCCTTGTGATGCCCTCTGGGACTTGGAAGAAGTTGAAGGCTGTCCACAGCACCTCATGAGGCACTGACCCAAATGCTTTAAATAGGAATAGGAATATATTTTATTTTAAATTTTTTATATTTTTCAGTTTAATTGATTTTTATTTATAAAGTTGTATTTATTTTATTTAAATGTATATTTAAGTTTACATTTATGTTTCAACAAACTTGAAAAATTCTGCATGATACATGCTCTAAAACTTTTATGTAAATGATTGACACTTTTTTTTATATTACCTGTTTTATATATTTAATACTTGGTCAGTTTATTGATTTGTTTGGTTAACTTTGGATAAATATTTTATTTTAATACCGTGCAGTGCACAAAATTAAGTTTCGAGAGATGGTTCAAGTCAGTGTTCAATAAATGATAATGTTAAAGGAACACTCCACTTTGTTTGGAAATGGGCTCATTTTTCAAGTCCCCAAGAGTTAAAAAAGCAAAGCATAGGTCATTCAATCGCATTAGATCATAAGCATTTAGTCATCAAAAATGACCAAAGAGTTTCGATATTTTTTCCTATTTAAAGCTTGACTCTTCTGTAGTTACATCGTGTACTAAGACTGACGGAAAATGAAAAGCTGCGATTTTCTAGGCTGATATGGCTAGGAACTATACTCTCATTCCGGCATAATAATCAAGGAACTTTGCTGCGTACCATGAGTGCAGTAGGCGCAATGATATTACACAGCACCTGAAAGTAGTCCCCAGCTAAGTAGCCTATGATATAGCTGGGGACTACTTTCAGGCACTGCGTCATTTTCCACTAAAAATAGCTAAAAAAGGGTTCACCTTATCAGCAAAACTGCATTAATTTAATTTAAGTTTTTTAAAACAATTGAAATATTATTTGGCCAGTGGAAATTAATGAGATCAACTCTATTCTATGTATATAAATATACAGTTATAATGGATATTTTGATATATTTATTCTAAAACATAATGATACTGGATGGAGATGCTCAATCTTCCCCTGATCGGGATTTCTAAAGTGATTTCTGCGCAGGTTATGGCATACGCATGGTTTTATAAATCTGAACTTTTGTGCGTACGTAAAATCTAGCTTTTGTGCCTACGTACACTTTTAGGATGAAATCTACGGAGAGTTGTATAAATGAGACCCCTGGCATGACCATGTTACTGACAATACATTATCCATTATCAGTCGCCATTTACACTGAATTTAAAGGGGTGGTTGATTGCGATTTCACTTTTTTAACATTAGTTAGTGTGTAATGTTGCTGTTTGAGCATAAACAATATCTGCAGATTTGCGGCGCTGAAAGTTCAATGCAAACAGAGATATCGTCTTTTAAAATTCTGTCAGTTTAATGCCTACAAAAACGACAGGTAAAGGACTACAACGAGTTACTTCCCGGGTCTGATACGTCACAGACCCAGATAAACCCCGCCCCCGGGAACACGCAGCAAAGGGGGCGAGGCCATGCTGCACTGCTTTAGAGAAGAGGAAGAGAAAACTAGGGATGCACGTAAAAATCTATTCATATGAATCGCGATTCTGTCTTCTAACGATTCTAATGGATTCTCAAGTTTCAAAATCATTAAAGCAGCGGTTCTTAATACTGTTACTCTGTCGCCCTGCTCTGCATCTCTCTCTCATTCAGATCGTCAGATCAGCTCCAACAAACTGTTCCAATTATACACTTATTTTCACACAGCAATGAGAAGCATTATAAATGGACACGCGTGCGGTTGCTATGCTGTATTAAAGCTTTAATCAGGATAAAACCGTATATTAAAAGCTAACAGAAGCAGTAGCACTTACAAATAGCAGCGTATTTAAAAGTATGAGACAACAACAACCAAACATACCATTAAGAGCCGTGCTTGCACAGGTTCTGCACGATCCTCTTCACTAATATCCTCTGGGTCTCAATCGGGCTCAAATTGCTAAGCATTATAGACAACGCCACTGTTTACAATTCAACCGGAGCACATGCCACTGAGGCGTGGGGCGGGACATTCAGACGTGCAGTAGAGGTGGTTTAGCCAATCACAACACACTGAGCCAGCTAACCAATCTCAGCCCATCGAGGGAGGGGCTTCATAAAACCAGGAAATAAATCGAGGCGTTTGTCAGAGAAGGGACAGAGAGGTGTAGAATAAAGGTAAATTATGTGAAAAATAATGCGTTTTTAAAAAAACCAAGCATGAACACATGCTAGACTGCACCCCATAAACACAATCAAGCCTATAAAAAAAGACAGTCAACCACCCCTTTAATAAAATCAGAATCATTCTCACCAAAGTTTTGGTGCCTCCTTAATTATTTTTTGTTAAGTTTTAATCAGGCCTCTTTCCAGTTGAGCAAATAAAAGTCTCTTTCATGTGCCACTTCAAAAAAATCCACTTGTCCCAGACAAACAGACATGCATAAGTACTAAAATCAATGACGCTGTCAACACTGATCAATGATTGGCCTTGTTTGAGAGTCTCTTAGCTTTGCCTGGAATTTAGACAAGACTGAAGTAAGTGCAGTCGAGACAGAAAGCTGTCATATCTTATAGTGCAGTGGTGCCCAACCCTGTTCCTGAAGATCTACCTTCCTGCAATGTTCAGTTCCAGCCCGGATCAAACACAGCTTAACCAGCTAATTAACATCTTCAGGAGCACTTGATAATTACAGGCAGGTGTGCTGAAGGAGGTTTGGAACTGAACTCTGCAGGTAGATAGATCTCCAGGACCAGGACACCATTGTTGTAGTGCGTCAGCCATACGGAGTATGAGATCAAAGGAGGATAGTGTGATTCACGCTCACATGCTTTTATTTTTTTTTTACTAATAATCTGGATGTAATTTAAATCCTATTTTTTTTATATAAAACAAATATGATTTAAGAAAACTAAAGTACTTATGTAATTTGGGCATATCTACATGAAATCAAGATTTCAGCTTTGAAAAAAAAAAAAATAACAAAACAGCATAATTCAAACCAATAAGAATTAAGTAGCCACCAGAAAGTAATTTCCCATTCTATCTTTTAGGCCTGGTCCACAGCAAACTGTTTTTGTTTAAAACCTTCCATCCATACTTAAACGACATTTCTTGTCAAGGAAAACTGAGCTTTTTGAAAACACTCTCCAAAGTGGATAAATTTGAAAACTGTGTTTTCACTTAGTAGTGTGGACTGTGCAAACGGTGGTATTTGAAAACAATGACACATGTTTAGCAACTGTCCTAGGAAATTTAGACCAATCTCCTAACCTTCCTTTTTATCTAAGGTCTTAGAAAAAGTGGTCGACACACAACTACAGTCTCATTTGGACAAATATAATTTGCACAAACCATTTCAGTCTGGATTTCGTCCTCTCCACAGTACAGAGACTGCACTTCTAAGAGTAGTGAATGACCTTCTCCTTGCCTCTGATACTGGTGCCATCAGTCTTCTTGTCCTCTTGGACCGGAGCACAGCATTTGATACTGTTTGCCATTCTACACTATACATGTTTTTTGAAACTTTGTCCATGCTTAGCATGAGAATCCAACTCTTTAATAGTGTAAACCACTCTGAATGCATGAAACAGCATTGTACCCCCCCTTTAAAGTATGGGTGGCTCAAAACTTCTTAAAATTGAATACTGAAGAAAAAGAGATTATGTTAGTTGGCCCAAAATCTAATTCTAAACAGCTAATTCAAAATGCTGCTGCTCGTGACCTTACATTTACCAAAAAAATCAGCCCACATCACACTCATATGACCCTCTTCATAAATATGATTAATTTCTGTAGAGCTGGATATCTGAATAAATATCAAATGAGTGAGTTCAGCTTTGAGAATGAAAACCAACCTGTTTGTTCCTCAGTATCTTCATGTTTGACTTCTTCTATCTTCATGTCTTCACTCTCCTCTTTAATAAACACCATCTTTGTTTGTTCCTCAGTATCTTGTTTCAGACTGAATACTTCTTCAATCTTCACGTCTTCACTCTCATCTTTAATAAACATCATCTTTATAATAGTGTCACGTCGATCTCAGTCGCTTCAGCGGGAGTTTTTTTGTGTGTTTGGACACTTTGTCCTGTTGAAGAAGAAAATAATTAACAGAAAGTAAATTATTCTCTAAAATAAATCTAAACTAAATCTCTGTGCCTCTCAATCAGATCCCTAGTTCATTAGTCAGTGCACTGGTCAGTCAGAGTGATAGTTAATGGATTTAAATGACATGATTAAAATATATAGCTATATATATATTTTTTACATAATATTAAATAGATTCCACTTTAATGAAACCTGGTTTGTAAAAGTTGTCATTACACAGTTTGTGTTTGTGGTAACACTTTACAATACGGTGGCACTAATATTCATCAATTCATGCTTAACTAATGTAAAGATAATCATGAGTTAATATATAACTCATGAATAACAACCATTTATTAATAATTAGCAACAAATTAACATTCTATTTGATTCATAGATTAAGTAATCAATAAATAGTTGTTAGTTAAATGTGTCATAATGTATTAATTCATATTGTGTACATAGCTTTGAGCACTGCGGTAATCAACATATGAATTTGCTCACTAATATAATATGTTATTAGGGAACTAATACATTGACACATTTAACTAATAACAATTTATTTATTACTTAATGTTTATTAGTTGCTGATGTAGTAATGGTTTAGTTTTTCATGAGTTATGAGTGATTATCTGCATTAGTTAAGCATGAATTAATGCATATTTGTGCACAAGTATTGTTTGTTGTTGTCGTTTATCATCAGCGCGCGCTGATTCGAATCACTGAATCATTTCACGAGTGCTTCTGTTCAGATTCAGTTTCTCTCATCACTTCTCTCGCACTTGAACGATGAACTTATTCAGGATATCGGGAGCGAAATGAGACGCACATTTTCTGTTATTAATGAGGAAGCTGTACTCTCAAAAATAACGCTAAATAAAGTATGACAACGTTATATTAAAGATTGATTAATTTATTTTACGTAGCAAGTAAAACAGTGTAAAGTGATAGAATAGTTTGAACTGATTTAAAAACCACAAACCTTTCTTCAGCCTAATCACAACAAGTACAGCGCGGCGCCGCTTTGTGACGTCACAACACCAGACCAAAATAAAAGTCCCGTTTACACAATAAGGTCTATTATATGCATATGATAACGCATTTATACAATTAGCATCATAAATCTATATATATATATATATATATATATATATATATTATTCATTCACTCATTCCCCTCTTTTGGAAAGTCATTGAAACAGTTCCATGGATTTTTTTTCTTTTGCTATTGGGTCACATGAGAACACACACATATACAGTGCCCTCCACTAATATTGGCACCCTTGATAAATATGAGCAAAGGCGGTTGTGAAAATTAATCTGCATTGTTTATCCTTTTGATCTTTCATTCAAAAAATTCACAAAAATTTGTGGGGGGGGGTCTCATTGTGAAATAAATGCTTTTTTTAGTTCATGTTGGCCACAATTATTGGCATTTTGATTATTGCAACATGCTTTTCCTAAGATAAGAGTTTAGAGAACACCTGATAAGAGATCAGAGACCATTCCTTCATCCAGAATCTCTCCAGATCCTTTAGATTCACAGCTCCATGACGGAGCTTCTTCTCTTCAGTTCACCTCACTCCTACAGGGTTCAGGTCAGAGGACTGGAACAGCCTTGACAGAAGCTTAATTTTGTGCTCAGTGACCAATTTTTGTGTTGATTTTGATGTTTCCCACCCAGCAAAACACGTTGAAAAGACGACAATGCCAGACGTCTAAACAACGTCAAAATTTGGTTGAAAAGACATCTTTTTCGGGTCGTCGAAAAGACATCTATAAAAAGACGTCCAAATTACTTCTAAATGTGGTTGTAAAGTTGAAGTTGAAAAGACGTCTTTTCAGGCCTAATTACAGAAGTGAATTCATGATTATATTTATATTTCATATTCAGAATTACGGTCAAAATAAGACAATTTACAAAAGAGTACCAAAACATTTATTGACACATTAAATACATCTTTCACGTAAAAGAAACACATTCCTGATCACATCTTAAGTCTGCATTTGATCAAACATACCATAAAAACAGTAATTTTGTGAAATAGAACTACAAATATAATTGTTTTCAATATGAATGCATTGTAAAATGTGATGTATTCCTGTGAACTAAATTTTCAGCATCATTACTCCAGTCTTTAGTGTCACGTGATCCTTCAGAAGTCATTCTAATATACTGATTTACTGCTCAAGAAACATTTCTGATTATTATCAATGTGGAAAACAGTTGTGCTGCCCAATATATTTGTGGAAACCGTGATATTTTTTCAGTATTCTTTGGATAGAACTTTCAAAAGAGCAGTATTTATTTGAAACAATTTTTTTTTAACAATTTAAAAGTCTTTACTGTAACTTTTCATCAAATTAATCCATCTTTTCTATATAAACATTATTTTTCAAAACAATAAAATATTGAAAATGTTTATAAAACAGAACAATGACTAATTATAACCACATTAGAACATATTTCACCCCAAAATGTCAAATCGGTCATTAATTACTTACCCTCATGTCACTCCAAACCCATAAGACCCTTTTGTGTAGAACACAAATGAAGATATTTTTAACAGAAGCCTTGTGTACGCAAAAAACAAACAAGTGGAACAGTGCAACCCAACAGGCTTGAAAGTGGTAGTTACATAAACTGAAATGGAGGGGCAGAAATTTCTCTAAAAAGATCAACATTTATGTTTCAAAGATGAACAAATGTCTTAGAGGTTTGGAACGACATGAAGGTGAGTGATGAAAATGTTTGTTTTAACTAACACATTAGGTACATCTGTTCCTTCAGTGGCATCAGTAGATCTCTGATCTTCTGGTTCTTCTGCTCCTTCCACTATCCCAATCCTGGATTATTGAGCCATGACAGAAGTTTCCACTTTGAATGCAACAGCCTGGCTGTTTTTTCTCCAGCATCTGAAGTGAGAAAGAAAACGATAACCAAAATGTAAATGTAAAAATAAAAACAATAATAAACAATAAATAAATAATAATAATAATAAAAACAATCAGGGTTCCTTCACATTTTTCATTTCAATATTCCATACTTTTCCAGACTCAAATTTCCAAACCTCTCGGTAGATTTTCAGATCATATTTAACATAAATGGTTCATACAGCATTATTTTCAGCTTTATATTTGGTATATAGTACAGTCATCTGTCAATATCTTTATCTTGTTTTTCATTGATTTTCTTAAAATAACACACGGAGGCCCTAAAATAAAAAAGAATATATAAAAAAAATGTTTTGCATACTAACGCATTACAATTTCTAGTTTTATATAACCTATTTCCTTTGTGCATTACTGCCATCTTACTATGAATAAAACGATAGCATGGATGCACATGAATTAACAGAGATCTACCTGCTCAAAATTTAGCTTTTCTTTACGGTAGTACCTCTAATATCAAGGCCTAATGTCCAATTTAACACATCCTCTGTGGCGGTGGAGAAACTATGACACGAAATGGGCTGATGGCATAAAATTTGCCAAGTTCAAAGGTCTATAAAAAGACTGGTACTGTAAAAAAAGTGTTTAAGATTTGGCTTTCATTGGGGCAATATGCCATATGTCAAGGCCTTTGGTCTCTTTAATGCATAGTCTGTGGCAGCCAAGAAACCACACCGAGAAATGGGCTGATGGCACAATAGGTGGATCTGTGTGCATTGTCCTATATGTTTTGTTTTTTTTGCAAAGACCCTTGAGGCAATGTAATATGGTGCTTATAACCTGCATTTTTCATAATGAAAAAGTGCACACTAAATTAATTCATTTGACGATCACTAAAGAATCACTAAACAGCTGCCATGAAACCTCACTTCTTGTACGATAAATTTATTTTCAATTAAATTCTTAATTTTATCAGGCATGTGATCAGCTAGAGACAAAAAAGAAGGAAAATCTGACCATGCCCCAAGTCACGCCCACAAGCAAGCCACACCCACAGCATTTATTAAAAATATATATTTTAGCACATTAAAAGATATATCTTATACTGTAAGAATACATACTATTGTCCTGTAAAAAATAAGAAGCACTAATAATCATGATAATATAATATATTATAATGAAGTACTATAATATATTATAGTAAAGTATATAGTATATAGAATTGTTATTATTATTAAAGTACCTTCCAAAAGTTTGGAAACATTACAATTAATGATTCTGAAATAACTATCTTCTGCTCATCAAGGCTGAATTTATTTGATTAAAATAAAAATAAAATAAAAATAAATAAATAAATAAAACAGCAATATTGTGAAATATAATTAAATAAAAAAAAAAGTGTTCAATTTTAATACATTATAAAAATGTAATGTTATTCCTGTGATGCAAAGCAGAATTTTCTTCATCATTACTACAGTTTTCAGTGTCGCATGATCTTTTAGAAAACAATTTATTTGACTCAAGAAACATTTCTGATTATCAATGTTGAAAACAATTTTGCGGCTTAATATTTTGTGTGGAAATGGTGATAAACTTTATTTTTCAGGATCTTTTTATAAATATAAAGTTTAATGAACAGCATTTATCAAATATAATAATTACATTTTTTATGCATTTATTAAATAGAAATCATTTTAAATGTCTTCATTCACTTTTTTTATCACTTTCATGCATGAATAAAATGATTAATTTCTCTCTCGTTTTAAAATCTTATACAAATGTTTGAGTGGTATCATTGTTTCCACAAAAATATTCAGCAGCAAAACTGTTTTTAACATTGATAATATTAAGAAATGTTTCTTGAGCAGCAAATCAGCATATTAGAATGATTTCTGAAGATCATGTGACACTGAAACTTCTCTTTGTAAACAACAACATATTTATAAACGTTTCTAATGACAAATGTTGCGTTTCTAAATGCAAATTAAAGGGGCTCAAACCTATTAGGCTACAGCCTATTATATAATTACAACACAACCGTTGGGAGTTTTATGATAGCACTAGCAATCTCAAATTCTCACCGCCATTCATAAAAAAAATAGAGTAACACGATCTACGTGAATCACATGGGTCGTCCCTCAGAGGTCGGAAAAAAATCACATCTCTGTTTTATATTATTAAAAAACTAAATAGGGGCAAAAGTCTGGAAACAAATATTTTTCCATACTCTGGTTTCCTTTTTCCATACTTTTCCAGACCTGGAAAATACTTAAATCAAATTCCATACTTTTCCAAACCCCGTAGGAACCCTGAACAATGGTTATCCAAAATGTAAAGTACACTTGAGTTTTCCCTACTGTTAGGGCATTTCCACCTCAGGGCACAAAAGAGGGAACTGACTTGCACCATGAGAACAATTTTCTAGAATTTTCAGCACAGTTTTTTGTCACTTCCTATACAGGGCTTCAGACTGTTTTGTAACTGATTTTTCTGCCAGTGCGAGTACATTTTGTGAGCGATCGTGCTGGTGCAACCACCACATTGCCCCATCTCATAAGCGCTGCTATTTCTGTTGCATATGAGAAACATCAAACAGCAAGCGAAACAAAGCTAGTGAAAGCTACTACTCGTTTGAGCTGTGCAGCGCGGACCGTTTATCAGCTCGGATCAGCGTAGCGCAAACAATCTTCTCCGAGCTCAGAACAGGTTTACTCAGGAAGCAGTGTTGATTTTGTGACACTTACTGCACAGTGCTCCGAGATCCAGTGAGAAGCATATAGACCCGTACGGGTTCGGGTCTATATTTTAAAAGGTCAGCCGGGTCCGGGTCGGGTCCCAATCTATTACTTCGGGTCCCGGGTCTTTTTAACTTTGTGTGTAATACCCCAGTCGATCGGAGAACACCGCACCCGCCAGAGATCAGTGTCAGTCAGCATGCGTGTGTGTAGCCTAACTTGCAGTTTGTAAAATTAGGATGAGAAAAGTGTGAGCGGGAAATAAGGTGGAAGAAAAAAAAACACGCGTTACCTCAGCCGCCAGAAGCAAAGCGCGCGCGGAGTTAATGTTAGTAGTACTGCAAGCGGACGGTGATCATGGATTCCTTCATAGTGATGTGGAAAAAAAAGGCTGAAACAAAACTGAAGAGACGCACCTGTTATTGAACACGCACGCAGTTAAGTGTAACGAACTTATAATTCTGTGCATTTTTTGCTAAAAAAATAATTGCTCCGAGTCTTTATTACAACCAACAAAAAGTATCGTTATTGTAGTTCAAAAGGGGAAACGTAACAGTTGAAGCTGACTCGAGATGAAAAAAAAACTGCGAAGTTGCATTGGTCATCCGTCTCCATCTCAGCAGGTAGACTTTTAAACTGGAATAATGAGTGCATTAAGAAGCTCTTTCAGACGGCAAGAGAGAGGAACAGCCTAACATGGAGGGAAATTTATTGGCAAGGAGGATTGTATGCATCGCAGTCAGGGAAACTAGTAGTTAAGGCAAAAAGTTTTTTTTTCGCAACTTGTTCATTGACTTAATAGCATTTGCTGTGCAATATGTGCCGATCGGGACGGGTACAGTCGGGTCTGTGTCTTCCCAGCCGGGTTCGGGTCCAACTTTTGAATAATGGTCGGGTCCGCTTCGGGTCCGGGTAGTACATTTATGGCATTTCTCGGGTCTGCACGGGTTTGGGTCCCACTTTCAAATAAAATACGGGTCCGGGTCGGTTCCGTGCAGCATATTTACGGGTCTCTTCGGGTTCGGGTACGAATTTTTGGACCCGTGAAGACCTCTATTATGGAGAGCATCAAACGTTCACTCACCACTCAAAACGGCGAGTTTTGTCAGGTTCAATGTTCTGCAAGCTTATGAATCCTCTCATTATAACAATGTGTAGATAAGATATAAATAAGAGATTCATTGTGCAGAGAGCTTATTAACGGAACGTCGTGAGATCGCGATGAACTGAAGTGAGTGACAGCTTTTAGTGATTATAGACGGAGCGCTCTTTGTATGCATTCTAAGCTCAGTAAAGAAATTGTGTTTTAAGTCATAATTTTATTTGTCTTGATGTTTCAAAATGACTCGTGTGCTTTTCCTAGGCGCGCCAGCGCGAACAGTAAATGCAAATGAACTAAAAACTAAAAACGCATGTAAATGCACGAATGCAATGACTGGAGATTTTCGCTTAATAGATTACATTTTCGATTTGTTTTTCGGCAAACCCTATCGTATGCCTTAAGAACACTTGGAATACGGAACGAGTTGCATGGGATAATTTTTATGACATTTTAATCCTTTTTGGAAAAAGATTGAAGAAGTTTACAACTCATTAAATGGACAAGTGCAAGCACTTTTTAATATAATGTCTTTTGTTATCCGAAAAAATAAGGTAGCTTAATATGGCTTTAGAACAGCATCAGGTTGAGTAATTATTTAGGCTACTTAAGTTGTGAAGGGGTAATAGTTATAATAAATAATAGTTATAGCTATAATGAGAGAGAGCTAGCGAGCAAAATAAGGGTTACGCATAAAAGAGCATTATAGTTATTGTGTTGGGGTACCTGAAATTTGCTTAGGGCTCCCAAATCACTGAGTCCGCCCCTGGGCGCCACCATCTGTAGAACTCGCCACTGCTCTCAAAAGTCAGTCTGGAGCCGTGCTGTATATGCATTGCAAATGTGGTACAATTAAAATTACTATGCAAGCACTAAAAAAAGTCAGCTGCTGAAATGTTAAAAGGATAGTACATAAGAACCGTGACCCTAAAACGGTTATAAAAACCGAACCGAATATAAATACTGAGAATGTGTTTGATATTCAAAAAAATATACTTACACAGCAAAAGATGCAGTGACCTGTGGCTGAATGGCCTTTGGTTTTATGTAGCTGTGATTGACACACAAACAAAAGGGAATAAAAGATAATAGCATCACTGAATATGAGTCAAATATTGCATATTTCTGTACAAATTAAAGTGTACTCATTCTTCATGAGTGATTATCAACTAATCAGTATGTCGGGGGTTCTCAACTCTGGCCCTCAAGATCCACTGTCATACAGAGGGTGCGTCTCAAGAGAGGCAGGATGACTTCTAGATTGACTTACAACAGTTAAAAAATTTGATTAATAAATATGCACATCTGAAAATGCACAAAGATGAGAAGAAAGCAATGTGTTTAATGAGAACTTTCAACCCACTGAAAAATAAGAAGCAATATTAAGTCACAGATGCATTTTTATTTATTCTTGTTATTCTTCTTTTTATTATTGAAATAAGTTACAATTACCTTGTGGTTTATCAATGATTTTCAGTCTCTGAAATAGAAAAGATCTATCAATGATAAGTGGCATCATACATGCATCATGTGACAATATTTAATAAGAGTTCTAACACCGTGTCTACACTGGACGGCGCAACAAAATACAATAGAGCCTATTCTAATCAGTGATGCTGTCTACACTGGATGCGGCGCGACACAACAAATCCCTGACAGTAAACTGATGCCTTGTTCTATTTATGACGTACTGACACAAAGTTCAAATGATTTACAACGATCGCTTTGTCGCGTCCACTGTAGACACTGTGTGAAAGTGTCTAGCTTGGGTATAGAGAATGGGAATCTACGTCATAGTCCATTGCATTGTGGGTATACAATACAAATCACCAGAGGAAAAAATGACTATTTACATTAATATTTTTAAGAGCTTCTTGAACTTTAGAGGGAAGTGGTGTGTGGCCAAGTATGGTGACCCATACTCTGAATTTGTGCTCTGCATTTAACCCATCCAAGTACACACACACCCGGAGCAGTGGGCAGCCAATGGCGCCCGGGGAGCAGTTGGGGGTTCGGTGCTCAAGGGTCTCACCTCAGTCGTGGTATTGAGGGTGGAGAGATTGCTGGTTATTCACTCCCCCCACCTACAATCGCTGCAGGACCTGAGACTCGAACCCACAACCTTCGGGTTACAAGTCCGACTCTCTATCCATTAGGCCACGACTGCCCTTTATTAGAATAAATGGACTAATATTCGAATCCCTTTTGTTATTAAAGTTTGTGGTCAGTTTTTTTATGTTAATATGTTCACCAACAAAACTGCATTTCAAGGTTCTCAAGGTTCTTAAGGTCAAGGTTCTTGTTTATTTGTCACATACACAATCATACAGGGTATAATCAGTAGTGAAATGTAGGTCAGGACGGGTCCGCTCAATGGACAGTGCAAAAAAAATTAAAATAAAAGATGATACATAACACAGGAGCATATATTTAAATATAGGTAGGAATAAGATAAAAAATAATAATAATAGTACAAACAAGAAATAAAATGAGTAAAATGTGCAATGAACTAAAATGTGCAATACAGTCTACTGTGGGTTTAATAAATATTAATATAACCAGGGATGTGCAAGATGAATGTGCAAACAGGTTGTACCGGGTATGTACACATAGCAGCAATGCGGATGATGGAGAATGATGGGTGTTACAGTTAATTAAATTGAGTCCTGTAGATGTTATGAGACTGAGTTCAGGAGCCTGATGACCTGAGGGTAGAAGCTCCTTCTCAGTCTCTCAGTTTTTGCCATCACACTTCTGAAGCGCTTGCCCGATGGCAGTGTGATGAAGAGACGGTTTCCGGGGTGATTTGAGTCCTTGATTATTTTTGCAGCTCTGCTTTTGCAGCGTTTGAGGTAGATGTCCTGCAGAGAGGGGAGGGCAGACCCTGAGATGCGCTCAGCTAAGCGCACGACTCTCTGCAGAGCTTTGCAGTCCTGATTTGTGGCGTTACTGTACCACACTGAGATGCACTGAGTCAGTACACTTTCTATGGCCCCTGAATAGAAAGTTTTCAGGATTGCTGGTGAGACCCTGAATTTCCTCAGCTGTCGCAGATGGTACAGTCTTTGCCTGGCTTTCTTGACCTGTGTTTGAATGTGTGCAGTCCAAGTCAGGTCCTCGGAGATGTTTACACCGAGGTACTTGAAGCTGCTCACCCTCTCCACAGGGGTCCCGCTGATCATGAGAGGAGTGTAGGGCCGCTGCTGTCTCTTCCTGAAGTCTACAATCAGCTCTTTAGTTTTGCTCACGTTCAGAGAGAGACAGTTGTCCTGGCACCATGATGTTAGTCTCTCTACCTCACCCAAGTATGCGGTCTCATCATTGTTGGAAATGAGGCCCAGAACCACAGTATCATCAGCAAATTTGACAATAGAAGTTTAGCTGTGAGAGGACACACAGTCGTGTGTGTAGAGAGAGTAGAGCAGGGGACTCAGAACGCAGCCCTGCGGGGCTCCTACGTTCAGGGTGATGGAGTTGGAGGTGAACTGGCCCATTTTCACCACTTGTGGTCTGCCGGTGAGGAAGTCTTGGATCCAGTCACAGAGTGAAGTGTTTAGGCCGAGGTCTGAGAGTTTGACAGCTAGCTTGGAGGGGACTATAGTGTTGAAAGCTGAGCTATAGTCAATGAATAGAAGTCTGACATAGTTGCCATTTTTGCTGTCAATATGAGTGAGGGAGGAGTGCAGTACCTGAGAGATGGCATCATCAGTAGACCTATTTGGGCGATAGGCAAACTGAAGAGGGTCCAAGGTAGCAGGGATGGAGGAGCATATGTGTTTCTTTAAAAGTCTCTCAAAAACCTTCATGACTGTTGATGTGAGGGCAACTGGACGATAGTCATTCAGGCAAGAGGGTTTACTGTTCTTAGGCACAGGGATGATGACAGATTTCTTAAATGAGGTGGGAATCACAGAGGTAGCAAGGGACTCATTAAAGATGGAAGTAAACAAACCAGCAAGCTGATCGGCGCATGATCTCAAGACGCGTCCGGTAATCCCATCAGGTCCGGCGGCTTTCCTGATGTTTACTCTCCTTAATTCTCTCCGGACCTCGTCCTCCGTCACGGTGATAACATGATCAACATCGCTGCTCTGTCTGCTGCTTCCTGACGCGCTGATCGGCATAGTCGCGCCGCCGTTGCACTCGAAGCGGCCGTAGAAGGTGTTTAGCTCTTCGGCCAGCAATGGATCTGCTCTCACCTCGGCGGAGGGGTTATTTCCAGAGGAACAGATGGTTTTCAGTCCCTGCCACATGCGTCGAGAGTCATTGAGCTGAAAGTGTGACTCAATTCTCTCTCTGTATCGGAGTTTAGCAGCTCTAACTGCCCGTCGGAGAGCATAACATGATGCTTTGTAATCGCTCATGTTTCCTGACAGAAGACCAGCGTTGTATGCGGCAGTGCGTTGGTTAACCGCAGCACGGATTGATCTGTCCACCCACGGTTTCTGATTAGAGAATGTCCTTATTGTTACCGTTTCAGTGGCTTGGTCGGTTAGCATGTAAACAAAGCTTAGTGCTACATCCGTGAACTCGCTGACGTCAGCTGAACTCGCCCCGGAACATGTCCCAGTCGACGTCATCAAGAGACGCCTGCAGCATAGCTTCAGAGTGGGAGGACCAGCGCGTCACTTCCCTCTTCCCCGGGATTCCTGAACGATCCTTTGTTTATATTCCGGTGTGAGGAAAATGGCCGCGTGGTCTGCTTTACCAAAAGCTGGCTGGGTCCGAGCTTTATAGGCATTCTTGAACTGAGTGTAGCAATGATCCAGTGTATTCGGTCCTCTAGTTGGACAGGATACATGCTGCTGGAAGTTCGGCATGACCTTCCTGAGGTTGGCTTTGTTAAAGTCCCCTGCGATGATAGAGGCTGCATCAGGGTGTTTGTTGATGTAGCCGCTGATCTCCTCGTGGAGTTTGGACAAAGCCAAGCCGGTGTCTGCCTGTGGTGGAATGTAAACGGCAGTAGCGATGACCGCGGAGAACTCGCGGGGTAAATAGAATGGGCGGCAAATAATGGAGAGATGTTCCAGATGAGGCGAGCAGGAACGCGACAGATTGGAGATATTCCTGGGGTCGCACCATTTCTTGTTAATCATGAAACACACTCCACCACCCTTGATTTTGCCGGCCTCAGCTGTTCTGTCCATCCGTAAAACAGAAAAGTTATCAGACGGTGTTACAGCAGTGTCCGTAACCGAGGGAGTGAGCCATGTTTCAGTCAAACAAAGGATGTTACAGTCCCTAATGTCCCGTTGGAAACTTGTCCTGGCTCTAAGATCGTCCATCTTATTTTCCAAGGATTGGACATTTGCGAGCAGAATACTGGGGAGAGGAGGGCTGTGAGCTTTTTTCCTCAGTCGGTCACGAATTCCAGCGCGTCGCCCGCGGTGTTTCTTTCGCCTCCTGGGATTATTCGGGTGGCCTTTGTTAGCCTCGGCGTTCCGAAGAATCTCCAGTGGCCACGCTGGATCCGTGGATAAAGTGTCCAGAACCAGGTTAGTGCAGCGGTGTCCAATGTCCAAAAGTGTTCTTTTGTCATAGATAAATAGTGCAGACGTTAAGCGTGTAAAAAGAGAAAGTAAAAGTACGTAGAAGAGTATATAAAAACACAAATTGAGCGGAGCCATCCTTTAACGTCGACTGAACACAGCAGCGCCGGAAGCGGAAGCCCAAAAGAGTTTTCTACTCATGTGAGAACAGCACTTGGGTGCATTCACATCAGGCTATTTTAAAGAAATTAAAGAATAAAACTAAAGTTTAATTTAAAGACAATAGACCGCATGACTTGCTTTAGTGACACAATGTGTTTAAACTTTTAAACATGTTTAAAACTGTAGGTGTAATTATTTTACTGAGAAGTTTTAAGTGAAACTTATATTTGTTCTTTTACAGTACACATGCTATCTACTACAGGCTAGATTAAAATGAAAACATTTCTTAATTAACAACAAAAAAGTAAACAACATATATGATTTTGCTCATACTTAAAATTTAGTATACTCAGATCGTGTGTGTGTGTGTGTGGCTTAGGTATACCGTACGTTATGGGGGACAGAGATGGCAATATTCAAAATCCTTGTCCTTGTGGGGGCTTTTTTTTTGCCCCACTGAGGAAACAAGCTTATAAATCATACAGAATGAAGTTTTTTGAAAATCTTAAAATGCACAAAGTTTTCTGTAAGGGGTACGTTTATGTGTAAGGTTGGTGTGGGATTATTGGAAAATACAGTTTGTACAGTATAAAAACCATTACGCCCATGGAAAGTTTCAACTTGTGTGTGTGTGTGTGTGTGTTCATTGTCTAAAGCTTATTTAAAATGTTTATTTGTTTGTCTTGTCATATCATGTTATGTACTTTGATTTCTTTTAAACAATATTGTTTAGCACAATGGTCAACCATTGTTGTTGTGCTTTATAAATAAAATGAACTGAACTGAACTAAAGCATGATTCTGTGCGCATCTATTTGAGGTGGATGCTGTAAAGCCATTAACACAAGCACAAAGAGGATACTGTCGTCCACTGTCAGTTAGACCCCACAATCACCTTCACTGTCAGAAGTAAATGGATAGGTGAGGTGGACTGGTGGATAGTTGGTGGTTTGAATAATTTTGAACTTAAGAAAAGTCTACATATTAGACAACACTGTTGTTTCTAAAGGTTTTAGGAAGGAACATCCTCAGACATGACACCTTTCTTTACCCACACCTAAAAAGATAGACATCCAGACAACCTCGTTATTCAGAGATGGTTGTAGACGTGGGCCGGTAGGAACAAATTGGTGACTAGAGATCAACATGTATACCATACAGATCAAACAAAACATTGATCCTGTTAAGGTGATAAAAGACACACCATTTACTTAGCTGCTTTTTTTTTCTACAGTCAGAAAGACCCCAGACATCCCGACTGGAAGCGAGTAATAGCCCCGGAAGGAACTCCATAAAAAATAAAAATAAAAACATGGCTCAGGTGAGATAAAAACACCATAAATTTCAGTCCATCTATTCAACCTACAGATTAGGTTGTTCTGATCCTACAGAGGTGTTAGCATACACGCATAGAGATGATGAAGAAAAAACATGCCCGGCCATAGCACCTTATTCAGAGGTGGATGTAGATGGGCCGGTAGGAACAAAATGGTGACTAGGCATTACTATTTAGCCTATAGATCAAACAAACATTGATCCTGTTAAGGTGTCAATACGCATCCTTTGCTCAGCCATTATTCCACAATCAAGAAGAACCCAACACCCCCAGACTGGAAGCTAGCTACAGCTCAGAAAGGAACGCTATAAAGCCCCCCATGGCAAAGATAAGAGATAAAAACATCATAAATCCAGTCATAAATCCATCAAAAGTCAAATCTAACATCTGTTTTGATATTTGATTTACACACCCTAATGTCATGTCACTCAGGGGTGACAGGACCCCGGTGACGTGACAGTCAGGGTGACAGAGGGGGGTTACAGAACCATAAATCACGTCATAAATCTACCCATGGACACATTTGACATATGACGACCTGTCAATCAACGCTGACAGGGGATCATAAATCAAGTCATAAATCAATTC
Source organism: Aspiorhynchus laticeps (assembly GCA_023376895.1). Classification (NCBI taxonomy): domain Eukaryota; kingdom Metazoa; phylum Chordata; class Actinopteri; order Cypriniformes; family Cyprinidae; genus Aspiorhynchus; species Aspiorhynchus laticeps. The sequence continues at coordinate 165,027 of JALXFT010004580.1, forward strand.
ATAAATCATCAAAGTGACACAAGGTGTATTATATTACTACTCACACACACACGCACAGACATATGAATGCAAATACAGGAGTTAATCAGAACTAATGTTGGCCAACAGTATGTTTGTTTGTCCAAGTGTTTATACATTTTGGCACATGTAAATATTGTCACCTTCACCCGATGTTTAAAGTGAATAAAATTGCCTTGACAGCCTATGTTACTTGCACATAATTACTGAAGAACTTTGCTCTCTCCCACCGGACTTGTGTGTGTGTGGGTATTGGTAAAGGGGGAAAGCAGGCAGTTGACCAAACCGCTGTGAGGCAAGGGAGGGGGGTTAAAAAAAAGTTAAAACACTTTTTCTGAATTTCTGAACTTAAAACACTTTTTTGTGTTTATATTGATTCGCATTGATTCACAAATGTAAAAAATAAAATTTCTAGTTAATATAATAATAATAATAATAATAATAATAATAGCATTATGTTGTCGGAACAAAACAGCAACAGTAATGGAGAAGGAAAAAACGAATACATCCTGCCCCATTTTTAGCAAGGGCAAGTGGGGCAACCCTCAGATGGGTGGATGGATGGATGGATGGATGGATGGATGGATGGATGGATGGGTGGGTGGATGGGTGGGTGGATGGGTGGGTGGATGGGTGGGTGGTTGGGTTGCTTGTAAGTATCCCTTAAACGAACTCTTGCAGTGGGTTGGTGCTCCATATGTTGTGACTCCTAACTGTGGGCCAATATGTGCTCCACTGCCCTGTTTCTAATAAGGTCTTAGTGTTTTCCCAGACAGCGGGTCTATCGTCTGTTTCTGTGCTTGGTAGTTCTCCCCTTATGTGGAGCTACCACAGGAATCCTCCCTATGTGGTACTCCCCTTTAGTGAGTCCATAGGTTGTATCTCCACATGTCACTTTTATCAATGATGTCAGAGGTGTCTGGGCTCCCAAGTGCGAACCTTAATGTCAGAACTTCGACACAATAGCCCCTTTCACACAGCAATCCTGGTAAATTGCTGTAAAATTACCAGAAAGACTTTACTGGTAAATACACAAATATGCTGTTCACACAGGCAATGGCGTTCAGGCTTTTTAACGGTAACAGACAATTCACAAATCAGCATTAAAATGGTGGCAAATTCTGTGATGTCAGTCATCGGAAACTATCTTTAAAATCTGTGCCGTTGTCTTCATTCGCCCACATGAGCAGAAGTGCTTTAGTTTCACTGTCTGTCCAATTTGACATCAAAGTATGAGTGGCAGGCATAAGGGGATGATTAAATAGAATATGCAGCACTGATGAATGGGAAAAAAGGTCTCGGAGTGCAACACTTTAAAAAAGCTGCAAGACGAGACACAATGTTCAAAGATGTTCATCTAGTACATTTTTACAACAAAAAACACTTATTTAAAACAGTAGCGGAGCTTTGTAAACAGCTCAGAGTAATCACATCATCTCCATAAGAATGCTATGATTGGCCAATTTGGACCAAAGTAGACTTTATTCATAAGCACCAGAGTATGTGATTGGAGTGGAGCGGCAACAATTTCCCCTCCACGCTCCGAGCAGCTAATAATCACACCGCTCCAGCTCTGCTCATGGTTCACCATTTCCCTCTCCCCACTCCACTCCTCGCTCACTGATAACAGAAAAACCTCTCCGCATCTAAAGTATTTCGGTATGCTTGAAATATCACAGTTCTGTTCATAAAGTATATTAAAAGAAAAAAAAAGAAAAAAGAATTAAAATAACAGGAGAGTTTCAAAGTGGCTTATTGGAACACTAGTGTGCATTTTTTTTCCTACCTCATGCCAAGCTGATTACATGGTTGTCAGCATTAAAAGGTATAATTGCTGCTTTTTGCAGTGCAAATGTTTGTGATGAAAATAACAATAGGTTTTCATCAGTTATTTTACCTACAGTTCACTGCATTTATTACAGATTTCTGCTCATTCGAAATCAGATACATACAAGTAGCACTGTAAGATTACATTTGTTTGAATGCATTATTGAGAGAGCGATTGTGTGTGAATAAGTGTTGTACCTGTTTAAATCATGCTTTCACCTGAAAATATTCAGTATCTAGAAGGAACAAACAAATTCCTTGAGAACTATAACTTCCGCTCATGTCCATTGCCGTCATCACAGCCTTCACATTCTTTCTGATTTGAATAATCCTTCTATATCAAGCTAGCTAAATATGTTACATATGAATTCTTGCTAAATATGCAGTCAAATTATGGGCCGTTAGCATGAATTGTACTTGTGATGGAGTGGTGGTCGAGCACTCTTGGAGCGATTTTTTTTCCAACTTTTTAAAAAATTTGTAATTTTAAACAATTACAGATTGAATTTGGGTACTTGCAGAAACAGTCTCAACGAGTCATTTCTGTCTAGGCAAGGCAATGCAATGAATGGCAAGTTTATTTATATAGCGCATTTCATGCACAATGGTAATTCAAAGTGTTGTACATAAAAGGAGTTAAAATAATCATAAATAAATAATCACAACAATAAAAACAAGGAATTTAAGAACATTTAAAATGATTAAAAAAATGTATTTAAAATTAAGAATAAAACAGTTAAGAATAAAAATTATTATACATAAAATAAAGTGCAATCAGTTCGGACGTAGCACAGTGCTCATTCAACAAATGCACAGCTAAACAGATGAGTTTTGAGTCTGGATTTAAATGTGCCTAGCCTAGTGCCTTGTTTTAGCACATCTGGGCCCGTATTCTTAAAGATTCTAAGAATCCTCACAGAGAGCTCCTAATTTAGCCTAAAAAATTCTAACTAGGAGTCTTAGTTTAAAAGTGATTCAGGACCAATCTGACAGCAACTCTGAGTGAGGAAAAGACAAAAACTTGTATCTTAGTGAGGAGGCGGGGCTGACCCCGTTGCTAGCTATGACACAGTCTTTTGAAGACTGTGATTGGTTGGTTGTCCAAGAAGGAAATAAAAGAGTGCTTTTAAAGGTGCAGTGTGTAGATTTTAGCGGCATCTAGCGATTAAGTTTGTAAATTGCAACCAACGGCTCAGTCCCCCGCTCACCCCTCCCTTTAGAGAAGCTATGGTGGCCGATACAGGGCTAAGATGCCGTCATCTGAGACCGCAGAGAGCAATGAGGTTTCTTTACAGAGGTAAATTAAGGAATTATATTTACTTAATTATTCAATAAACGATGTCATTGCGAATATTACTGTTACTTGTTCATCATTGTGTCAGTGTTTTTTCGCAAGAATAACATAGTGACGATACGCGCTCTGTAGAGCAGTTTGTCTGTTAAGGGCTACTGTAGTAACATGATGGCGACTTCCATGTAAGGGGACCCGCGGTATATGTAGATATAAATTGCTCATTCTAAGGTAATAAAAACATAACGGTTCATTGTGTAAGGTCTTTATACTCCTCTGAAAACGTAGTTATGTATATTGTTGTGAACTTGGTTCTTCTAAAGTGTAGAAAACTCAGAAGAGAAGACCAGGAGAAATCGGATTGGATCGTCAGCAGGATTCTTTATTGAGAACACAAGCTGTTGTGGCTGTAGTCATCGAAATCTCAATTTTAAGTAACTTTACAAGGTTATTTTATAGGCATTTTGGAGGAGGGATTCTTGGAGGTGGAGACAAATTTAAACAAAGCAAGCACATGAGGGAGGCGTTAGTTTGTTGCTACTTCCCGTGGTTCTGATCTCATCAACATCAAATGCATAGACACTAATCCAATCAACCTAATGAATCCACGTCTGGGCCAGGGGTTCTTTGAATATGCATTGATTCAACATAATCAAATGCATAGACACTAATCCAATCAACCTAACGAATCCACGTCTGGGCCAGGGGGCTCTTTGAATCAACATCTGGGTTCTTTGAATCTCTGCCAATCAACATGACTTGATTGAGACAAAGCACAGTTCCGGAAGTGGATAATAAGAATCTAAGTTAAACATTTAAACACAATGTTTCAGTTTATATACTATTACATTGGAACCTAGATTTATCATTTTATAAATTTGTAATCCCACAATATTATATTGCATTTCTGTCTATAGATCATCCTAAATATTACACAGTGCAGAGTAGGGTTTATTATAAGCCTTCACTTTGAAATTACAGGCGTACATTTTCATGTTTTACCTCTTTCTCTCTCACACACACACACACACACACACACACACACACACACACACACACACGTACATTATATATGTATATATATTCTTTATTTAATTTATTTTTATTTTTTTTATTTACCATGCTGTCATACTTAACGTATTTTATAGGAAATGAACAGTGACACAATGAGGTTCTGAAAGGGCTGTAACAGACCCAAATCATCGCTGCTGCATAGTTGCATTTTTATAGTTGCTAAATATGTTAATGTAGTTAATGTAGTGATTATGTCCATTTCTGGCTCTATGGCATTTCAGCACGGTGTCGGAGATGTTAGCGTGTCTTTAATCTGTCACAAACATGATCCCTGCACGATCTAATGTGTAGCGTCTTATTAACTCACCGTCATGCATTGTGTGCAACAAATTTCTTCTCCCTCTTCATGTTTCATCCATTTTCTCCTCTGCTAAAGAAACTCTTAAGCCTATTAAAAGTCCTCGTTCGTACTCCTAACAATTTTGGACCTTAAGATCTCTTTTAAGGGTTAAGATGCTTTCTGAATTACTTTTTTCATTACTAGGATCTTTTCTTTAATTTTAAGAGGAAACACCCACATTTCTAAGAATTTTCTTAGAATATTGTTACTAGGAGCAACTCTTAGCACTAAGATTTTTCATGAATACGGGCCCTGATCTCTTCTGGAAGCTGGTTCCAATTGCGGGCGGCATAATAGCTAAAAGCGGACTCCCCTTGTTTTGTGTGAACCCTTGGTATTTCTAAATGACTCGATCCTAATGATCTGAGTGGTCTGTTCAGTGAGCATATCTGCAATGTATTTAGGTCCTAGGCCATTGAGAGATTTATAAACGAATAAAAGTACTTTAAAATCAATCCTAAATGTAACTGGAAGGCAGTGTAAGGACCTGAGGACTGGTGTGATATGCTCAGATTTTCTGGTTCTAGTCAGAATCCTGGCAGCAGCGTTCTGGATGAGCTGCAGCTGTCTAATGGTCTTCTTGGGAAGGAGACCATTACAATAATCCACCCTGCTGGTGATAAAGGCATGAACAAGTTTCTCCAAGTCTTGACTGGAAACAAAACATCTAATTCTTGCAATGTTTTTGAGATGATAGTATACTGATTTAGTTACTGATTTGACATGACTACTAAAACTAAGGTTTGTCTCCAGAATCACACCAAGATTTTTTACTTGATTTTTAGGTATTTGACCCCCAGAGTCAAGGTACACATTCACCTTAAAGGGGTCATATGATGCTTTTTTTTAAAGATCATTATTTTGTGTATTTGGTGTAACAGAATATGTTGACATGCTTTAATGTTCATAAAAACAAATTATTTTTCAAATACTGTACATTATTGTAGTTCCTCTATGCCCCGCCTCTCTCAAACATGTCGTTTTCTACAAAGTCCCTCCTTCCGACAAGCACAGTCTGCTCTGATTGGCTAACTGGCACACTGCATTGTGATTGGCCGAACACCACAAGCACTCGTTGATATGTAATGCCCCTTTCTATAATCGCGAGCTTCAGCTTTCAAAATAAAAGTAAAGACAGTTAATAATGTCCTTAGTTTTACCATCAGTTCAAGCCCGAGATCGGTACAGAGTCACGTGACAAACACGGTGATGAAGCTTGTATGTGTTTACACACAAGCCGCGATTAAGAAAGCTAACTCCACTGTGATGTGACCCTCTCTCTCTCTCACACACACACACACGACATGCAAAACTCAGCATTTGAACAGTCAATAGCAAATACTTAAACTAATAACAAAACATACAGTCTTGATTCAGAAGCGCCAGATTGACAAAGCCAAGTCAGAATTACCTCCTCTCCTAGGTTCATGAAACGGTAGTCCATAAAATGTGTTGTGATAACATCTGGGTTGTGCTGTTCTGTTGTAAATAATCTTAATGATTCCTAAATGCATCTGCTTTCGGAAAGCCAAGTAAAGTGCTTTTTCTTTCACCTAGAAACACACAGCGTCTCCCTGACATGGCTGCTTCAACGCTACTGCGGTTACTGAAACCATGCCTTCTTTCTTTGCGTGAACATTTGGGCTGCATTATGCAAATATTTCCACATCTTGACATCAAGATGTGGGGGCGTGTTTGATTAAACCGTTTTAGGGAGGCGTGGCAGAGTCTTAACTTTTATAAAGAATATCTCTTTGGTTTTGAGACTTTAGTCTTTGCAACTTTAGGGATCTTATCTATGCACAATCAGCTTGTAACACTCCAAAGAGAAAGGAAAACTTGAAATCGCATCATATGACCCCTTTAAGAAATAAATTTTTGTTTCCAAATGCATCGACTTCAGTTTTCTCCTTGTTTAACTGAAGAACGTTTTGGCACTGTTAATTTCATCAATGCATTTGCAGAGGGAGTCAATGGGGCTATAATCATTTGGTGATAAGGCTAGGTAAATCTGGGTGTCATCTGCATAGCTGTGATAGGCAATTTGGTTCTTCCTCATTATCTGACTTAGTGGGAGAATATACAGGCTAAACAAGAGCAGTGCAAGAATTGAGCCTTGTGGGACATGGACATCCACTTAGACTTATGCTCTCCTATACTCACATAATAACCTCTCCCTTCTAAGTATGACCTGAACCATTTGAGTGCCATCCCAGAAAGCCCAACCCAGTTTTCCAGTCTCTCTAGAAGTATGTTATGATCGACAGTGTCAAACGCAGCACTAAGATCTAGTAGCACCAGCACTGATATTTTGCCAGAATCAGGATTAAAGCGAATATCATTTATTATCTTAATGAGTGCTGTCTCTGTGCTGTGATGCACGCGGAAACCAGATTGAAAATTATCCAGGTATCCATTTGAGTTTAAGTAGTTGTTCAGCTGATAAAAAACAACATTTTCAATAATCTTGCCTATAAAAGGAAGATTTGATATTGGTCTATAGTTGCTCAATATGGTGTTATCAAGATTACGCTTTTTCAGAAGGGGCTTAACAACTGCAGTTTTAGGGGAGTCCCAGAAAGTAGTGAGGCGTTCACCACTTCTAAGAGATCGGCTTCTAAACAGTTAAGCACACTTTTAAAAAAAGATGTGGGAAGTGTTTCAAGGTAGCAGGCTGACGAATTAAGGTGCTGTACTATTTCTTCCAAAATTGTGTTATCAATTGCTTCAAAAACAGAAATAGTAACTTCTTTTTGGAGTTGTGGTCGAAGGGCAAAACATGAAATCTTCAGGGGAAAAAGAGAATGTAATAAATTAAATATAAAACTTCTATAAATTAATCTGTGCTGTCTCTCACTATTTAGTTTAAAGCCACACATAAAAAATGGAACCAAATGCACCTTTAAACTTGATGATAATGGGGAAAACGCAAGCTGGAAAGAGTTCATCAGGAAACACAATACTGGGACAAAAAGCTTTCGATTTGAAGATGAGAAATGTAGCTGTGCAATCCAGAACTGTCTATGGGTTTCCTGTCAATGTTTTTGACACACCGGGTTTCTGTGACACAGAGATGAGTGATGAGAAGATAAAGCAGATATATGAAGAGGTCTTCCAGAAATGTGATTCAGGTCCCTGTGCATTTCTCCTGGTCATCAAAGCTGACAGATTCACTGAAGAAGACAGAGAAACTGTGGAGAAGATTGAGAAGCTCTTGGGAGAAAACCGCTTGCAGAAAACCTGGATTCTTTTCACTGGAGAAGACAAACTACAGCAATCAAACATGACTATAAAAGAATCCCTTGATAGAAATGAAGGTTTGAAGACACTGGTTGAGAAATATAATCATAGATTTCACGTGTTCAACAATACGAAGAGCGGACCAAGTGACCAATCTAGACTGCTTCTTGTAAATATTCACCAAAAATCTTTGGGGTTGAAGAGTGAGTCTTTTTTAATTATTTTTTTTTTTCCAAAACAACATGTAACATTTTTTTGTAACAAAATTTTGATATAAATGATGTAATTATGTATCGTTTTAATTAATAATATCCCAACCCTGTACACAGCAAAACCCCAGTATTAAATTAACTCTCCTCAGAGTTTGAGTCCAAACTCATGAGTGTTAAAATTAACACTGAAGCGAAGATGAAGTTAATGAGATAATTAAGTGATTAATTGAGTGATGGTTGACCATTGGTGAAGACACCTGACATTAATAAGCAGAATAACTGAAGAAAAGAGTCACCATTTTAAAGTCACAATTATGGAGATGGGTGTTTGCTTTAGTTGAGCTCTCATTAAATTCTAATACTCCTGAGTATGGACTCAAATAAACTCTGAGGAGTTTTTAACACTGGGGTTTTTGCTGTACGTGGAAATTCAGGTCTGTGTATCAAAACAAATGTTACACATCTAAATTACTGCTTAGTTACAAATGTTTTCTCTTTTACACATCATCAGATGGAGGGAGGATGACCAGACAGAGTCCTGTCCAACCAAACACTTGTAATGAACCGGAGAACCCTGCTGACAGTCTCTCATCCAGAAGGATTGTTCTTCTTGGTAAAAGTGGTGTTGGCAAGAGTGCAGCTGGAAACACGATACTGGGACAGAAAGAGTTTAAATCTGAGCTTTGTGAATGTTCAGAGAAACACGGCACTGTTTCAGGAAGATCTGTGTCTGTAGTTGACACTCCTGGATTATTTGACACGCAGATGACACATGAGGAGATAATGATGGAGATAGCAAAAAGTGTGTATCTATCCAGTCCTGGACCTCACGCTTTTCTCATTGTGTTTCCTGTGAATATGAGGTTCACTGAACATGAGCAGCAGATTCCTCAGGTGATTGAGATGATGTTTGGTCAGGAGGTGTTAAAATACTCCATCATTCTCTTCACTCATGGAGATCTGCTGAAAGGAAAGCCCATAGAGGAACTCATCAATAAGAACACTAAATTTAGGCATCTAGTCCAGCAGTGTGGAGGCAGATTTCACGTCTTCAACAATGAAGATGAGAATAATAGAGAGCAAAACACAGATCTACTGCAGAAGATTGACACAATGATAGAGCAAAATGGTGGATACTACAGTAATCAGATGTATGAGGATGCTCACAGGTTCAGACAATTGGAGAAAGAGAGGAGAAAGAGAGAGGAAGAAGAGAGAAAAAAACAAGTGGAGAAACAAATACAAGAGGAGACTGATAGACTGATGAAGGAGAAAGAGCAGACAATCAGAGTAGAGATGGAAGCTAAACAGAGATCTGAACTAGAAAGAGTTAAAGCAGAGAGACAGAGAGAAGAGCAGAGAAAACAACAAGAGGAGAAACAAAGACGAGCGGAGATGGAGAGAGTGAGAAGAGAGACAGAGAAGAAAACCAGAGAACATATGGAAGCTAAACAGAGAGAGGAAAATCAGAGAAAACAGAGAAAACAACAAGAGGAGAAACAAATACGAGATGAGATTGAGAGAGTGAGAAGAGAGACAGAGAAGAAAATCAGAGCAGAGATAGAGGAAAAAATAAAAGAAGAAAATAAGTCACATACAGAAAGGGTTCCTGAAATGACAGAGTTTTATAAGCAGTATGAGCCAGAGTTAAATCTTTCTGCTTCTGCAGCTAATAAAAACAGCCATATTGGTATTGGAGCAATCTGTGGTGGTGTTCTTGGTGGTGTTGTTGGATTAATTGCTGGCCCTCTTGGTGCAGCTGCTGGTGCAACTGCTGGTGCAGGTCTTGGTGCAGCAATTTTTTCAATATTTTGACATATTTTTTCAATATTCATCAATATTTTTTTTAGTTAGATGATTGAGTCCTTAATATAAACACAACTGCATTATGGGAAATTAGGGCATGCAGTGAAAAATAATCCAGATTTGATTTGAATAATATTGCAAGTTGATTTTCTGCAATAATATTGCATAATAACTGCAAGTTTGATTTAGTTGCTCAACGTTCTATTATTTACATGATGATATATTAATCATTTATTCTTATAATTTTTTTATTATTGATATCCTATTCTAGATATATGTAATGAATTGGATCCAGATCTAAGGATCTAATTTGTACCACCCTATGTGTGTAGCTTCGAGAGAATAACCATATATTTATTTTCTATTACTTTTTGTTTTGTTCAGTTATTTGTAATCATTTAATAAGATTCATTAAAAAAATCAATTAAAAATCCTTTTATTGTTCACTTTTAACATAAAATAATTTATGAATGAACCTTTTGTTAATTTTATTATATTACAAATAATTTCACTTATTTCCTTTGCTCTTGCAATGCTTGCTATTGTTGTTTAATCATATGATGGTGTGGTTTCAAGGGATATTTGTCTTCAAGAGATAGGAGACTGTTTCCAATTCAACGTTCCTGTGAAGAAAGTAATTTTTGCTGTAATTAAATGCTGGTCAGATGAACACCCAACAAAGACTGACTGAACACAAATAAGATTATTCAATAAACCCCGATCATTATTACCATCACTTTGTCTCCTGTTCCCTGCTTTTCTCCTTCCCCTTAAAGGGATAGTTCACTTTGAAATTAAAATGTGGTATCTATCAGCTTACCCCAAGGGCATCCAAGATGTAGGTGTCTTTTTTTCTTCAGTAGATCCAATTTTGATGTTTTTAGGTCAAACCTTTCTAGTCTGTCAGTCATATAATGGCAGGTATAGGTCACTGTCTCTATATGAGGGGAAAAAGAACATGCACAGAGAAATTCAAATTAAACAATTCCCCATCGTAACTACACATTGATGGCCTAAGACACGAAACGAGCGGTTTGTGTGAGAAAACGAACAGTATTTATATCGTTTTTTACCTCTTGTACACAACCATGTCCAAGTGATCTGAGTGTGCACACACACGTCACACACCGGATGTGTGTGCGCACTGTGCGCGCTCTGGCTCACGCTTGAAGGAGGGCGTGTCTGAAGTGTGGTGCTGACGCAACGTCATGGTATTTTCTTGTTGGAAGACACTCACTGTCATCGCTCGTGTCATTTCTGAACTGTCTACTCTAGGATAATGACGACTTCTTTTAAGCAGACCCGCTTGCTGTCATGCATTGTATTTCTATACATTTAATTTGCATTATTAAAGACTACTTTTTGTCAAAATTTGTTTGTTTTCCCCAAAAAATGTTCATCTGAAGTTCATCTAATCGAAGAAAATATGATCTAATTGAAGGCTATAACTGTATGTAGATAACCAGGTCCAGTAATGATTGGGCTAAATCAAGACAACTTACCGTGAGTATCCTGATAACGACGATAATTGATGATGATGATGATGATATCATTCGCTGTTCCTAAGAAACCATCTCAACAATGTAGTGTAGCAGCAGAACAATAGTGATAAAATAATAACAATATAAATATTTATATATTATTTTATATACCTAAAATGAAATAGGAAGCCGCTAACAGATGCTAACATCCACACTGGGGGCGCAAAACTGACGCCTTCACTTCCAGGTCAAGAAGCTGTCAATCAAAAACTCAGTAGCCAATGAGAACACACCGCTGCTAGCCCCGCCCCCACAATACATTTGTGCCAGAATGGCGAACGAAAACTTCAGAATCGTAAACGAAAAATTTAGAAGCGTAAATGAAAACTCTAATTTAGAAGCATATTTGTAAGAACAGATCAACGAATGAAAGAGGAGAAAACAGTTGCAAAACATGCAGTCTATTAAAAACGAAGTCTAAAATTTTGCATGCAATTATTTATTTTTTCAGTTTCAAAGACATTTTATTCCGTTTTAATTTTTATTTCCATACGTTTCTTGAACAATTACATTCATTTTAATTGGCACAAAGTTAATCCCATAGATTTCAAAATAAAAGTTTAAACCCTCGCTCTCAGTTTGCATGTGAAATGAAATGGATTTAAACATCGTTGAATCACTCTGTAAAGTGAAACAACACCAGGCCGTTGGCGCCTTCTGCTGGTAGGCTATTTGTTATAATAATGAATGTTATAATATAATAAATATAGTTGGTTATGTTCACATTGGTGTGTGGTCCAATAAAACAATGTAATTACTTGGTTTTGATACTTTATTTAAGCAAATTGTTATTGCCTATTTGTTAGTTTATGTGTAAATATAGTCATAGTAAAGCCTCGTTTTCATTAGGTCTATTTGTGTTACCAAAAAATATCAATTACTCAATTGTCTAAATCAGGGGTCATCAAACTTGATCCTGGAGGGCCTGTGTCCTGCAGAGTTTAGCTCCAACTTGCCTCAACACACCTGCCTGGAAGTTTCAAGTATACCTAGTAAGACCTTGATTAGCTGCTTCAGGTGTGTTTGATTAGGGTTGGAGCTAAACTCTGCAGGGACACCGGCCCTCCAGGACCGAACTTGGTGACCCCTGGTCTAAATAATCAGTAGATTACTTGATTACCAAAGTAATCATTAGTTTCAGCCATAGATTAGTTAAAATATTTCAAAATACAACTGCATTGTTTTACTTTTTGTGATTCTGTTATTGAAAATTTATTTAAAATAGTATTAAAATATCGTGACCCAAGTATCTGTATTTTGTCTCATCTCGTGAGCTAAGTGCATTGTCACACCCCTAGTGTCGATAAGCAGTGATATATCTCATAATTTTCCAAGTGTATGATATAGCTTTCATTCTTCAGGTCAATCATAAGGAATAAGGAAAGTGATAACTTTGCCTAAATGTTAAAGTTGCAACAGTCATTGCATTCTTTGCATGTGCTGCACTTTATTTGTACCATTTTGTTGTATTAGTTTATTAATTTGAATTTGAAAGATAATAATGTTGTTTGATAAGTGAGATCTCTGATTTTAGTCCTTGAAAACCAAAAACTAGTGCTTGAAAAGTCCTTGAAAGTATCTGTACGAACCCTGTTTAAGTTTCCAGTTCTTTGGAGCATTTTATTGTTTCTGTTGTTATTAATTGAACTGAACTGTAGTTTTCTGTAGTAAATTGTCTTTGTATATTTCCTATTTTATATTCATTTCCTAGAATTTAATTTACCATTATTTATTTTGAACAAAACCATTTCAGTAGTCTGAGCTTAGTTACTAGTTAGTTTCAAGGAAAATCATTCAAATAATGTTCTTTTTTTTATTTGCCAAATAACCCTGCGTATGTGTCCACCCCTGAAACCAAACCCGCACCCGGGAAAAAAGTTCAGGCACAAGATTTTTTTTTTTGCTTTAACCCCTGTAAAGCAAAAAAAACTAACAGTATCTAACAGTTACCCTGTATCTAACAGTATCCCTGTATCTAACAGTACACACGTTAAAGGAGTGATTTTCTTTCAAGAGATGTTTTGGACAGCTAAAATTCTTTCCACATTCCATGCTGCTCAGCAGGTCTGAATTCTTTTCATTCATCTGTACTGTAAGGGAATTAATAGAATCTTTGAAAACTGGTAATATTCTAGAACTGTGAGAACTCTGCTGCGAAGCCTCTTGGGCTTGAAGGTACTCATGCATGACAAACTGCCACATCTGTCTTGTTTATCTCCTGCAGGAAGCACTGTTTCACAATGCTGTATTACACAAATGACTTCATGCCTCCATCAGTAAAGTCCCGCACACCTGGATCCCCATTCATTGTTGTTCAGTTGATTTATTCCATTCTTGTGAGCGGGTAAATCTGTGCCAGGTTTACTGTGGAAATGCCTCATCAGAGTCTATGAAAAAGGTCCGTAGCCATGTTTCCTTTGTCACTGGACGGTCGTAGTCACATTTCACATTCACGTCTGGGGCTTGATTGTGACTCCGCTGGGCTTCCTTGGGTGAACAGCCAGGCCCATCCAAGTTAGTAGAGCGTTGGTGTTGCTTCTTGTTTTTCCTATATTTAACTATAAGTTAACACCAACATTTCTGTCATGATAACAGTGTTTAGCATGCTAATATGAGCTCATCCAACAAAAATGATGTTCTTAGAATGTTTTCCTATTATATGATGAAAATGGTACTTATGAATGTTTTTAAACGTTCAAAGCATAATAAATAATTAAATATTCCTCCATTATATAAATTATATTTATTCATTCACATAATCCAAGAAAAAAATTCTTAATATATTAAAAAAGCTGGGATGCTTTTAATGTTGACAGGCAAATATGGCATCGTAGCCCTCGGACCGAGGAATATGATTGGACGAACATTTTGGTTCTACGCCTACCACAGACGATATGAATACTTATTACATGGCTCTGTGGAATACTCAATTCTGATTGGTTAGTCGTGACATTATCGTGGTATTTTATTACCCAATATCAACTGGTAGAAGCTGATAACACAGGCTCATCCGGGTAGCTGCACTCGGCGCTATACGCTTGCTAGGGACATTTTTTTCTTGGTGGAAGCTTTGTGTTTGGTTGGCTAAAAAAATATTAAAACTCATTTCAGTATTATGAGTACAATTATTTAATTATGTCATCCTGGTATCGTGGACTTCTCTCGTAACAGACAAATGCAGTTGCTGCCAGGGGCGCCGCTACGGATTCTGGGCCCCCTGGACAGCATATTCACTCGGGCCCTCCTGCGTTCCGGGAGGGTATCGCGATTGCGTTCCCGAGCCCGTCTTTTTTTCCCCTTCTCCCAAATCAAATTATACTGTTTCAGCTATTACAATTGTTCAGTTTTGTATGTAATGGCAAAGTGATAATATTTCGTTTTGTTTTTTTATTAAGTTAATTTAGAAAAACGTTTGGAGCATTTTTTTTGTTAGATAAATAAGTTTTTTCTTTCTTAAAGTAATGAACAAGCGGCCAGCGGCAGACAGTGAGCTGATCATAGCCATGTTTGATCAATTTAGCCTTCTCAAATCATCAAAACTTGCCTAAAATAAAATCTATAGATGTACTAAAACAGTTCAAGCATATAACAATGTTTAAACGTTAAACCTAGATAAATGTGAGCTGCATCAGTAGTTAAAAGCTAAAGAGCAGGACAATGGAGGCACCAGTGCAATCAATTGCATTTTTTTCAATGGAAACAACTTGCAGTAATTTTTGCTCATAAAAGTAAGAGTAATACATCATTAGGAACTGTAAAGGGTCTACTTTACAAAGCTTTTTATAAAATATCAGGGCTCTAGACTCATTCTTCCCACTGGTCGCACCTGTGCTAACTTTCGCAGTTTGTTTTTTTTGATACATTTGATTAATCAATGCATGCTGATGAACTTTTATCATAGTTTATAGTTATATGGTAACGAAAGTATTCAACATTCAACCCGTTCTTTTTCATCAGTATTATTTGTGATTTATATTTTGTGACAGGAATTCCTCTTTTTGCTTTCACTTTCACGATCTTGGTGTCAGCTTTACAAGAAAAGATAATGGTCTGTTTTGCTTGTATCTATACACCTTTCAATTTTTAAGACTAAAACAAAAGATGGATTCATTGGTATTCTTAATTAAAAAGCACAACAACAATAAAACAGTACGTTACAATGACAAACATAACATTTATTAACAAAAACGAATAAGACGAGGTATGGCATAGGACACATCACATGCTGTATTATACGACTAATACATAACAGAATGTTTAGCAAACACTGAGGAATCAAATAATAATAATATTAAAAAAATAAGGAAAGCCTCCATTGTGTAACGTGAGGTAAACAGCAAAGATAACAAGCTTTTCAAAACGAAAACAAAAAGTCAAACTAAACTGTCTGTCGCTGACAGGACTTGCATGTTTTCTCTACAAGAATACCAACATGTTCACCTTCTCTGGTTTAAGAAGCGGTCTTTTACTTTAGTTTGAAAACCAAATCCTCCGTTGTGCTCCGATCAGTGATCAGTGAAATCTTTCTCCTGCTACAATGTGCTGCGGTTGGCAGGCATACCATGCACTAGCACAAGTGCGACCACGTCAAATTTTTACTCGCACACTCTCTAAAGGCGCGTCTAATGAGGAGATGGTGAGTCAGGATCATCATCTGATTCTTCATCTTTGCGACACTGACACAGAAAACACTAGTTTATTAGTAAATAATTCAAATATCTCCTTACTATTTCCCCCTGACACATTCATGGTAATTACTTTTGCTGGGGCTTTATGACCAGCTTTATTGCGTTTATTTGAAAGCAGAACTCTTCAGCTGCGCTGACGGCACTCTGCTGCTGCTTGACACTAAACACCGTCGAGCCGCTCTTGACAGTAGCGGCAGCACGATCTTGTGTTTTTTCCACCAGTGCAAGTTTTTTCATCACTAATTGATGGATGTCTAAAATATAAATATAAGGAGAAGCCTAAAACAGGCCCGAGACCTGACCGGGCTTCGATAGCGCCGATTTTCACGTCATAATTCAGATGCCGGTCAGGCCTCGGGCCTGTTTTAGGGCAGAAATGCAGGGCTCTAGCGTTCCCATCCATATAAATCATGTTTCTCCCTCGGGGGCCCCCTCCCATCGTCGGGCCCTTAGAATCGTCCTAACTTCCTCCACCCTTACGGCGCCCCTGGTTGCTGCTATTTCGCTACGATTGTTTTGTACACCGCAATGGATTATAAGATAACTAACAAACTGGTCAAATTTTAAAACAGTGTCATCTTAAATCAATATCTTGTATCACCATAATTATTCATGTGGTGAAATGTTGTGTAATAAGTGCTATGACTGCACCGTATCCCTTAAATGTCTGTCTAGTTTGAACTTGCCGCTTACTAGCAACTGCTTTCTTTACGTTTTTCTTTTTGTTCAAATATTTCAACTCAGCCGTGTAATAAGTGGGATAACGCACATCCGGCCGGTTGTTATCGCAGAATAAAGCCCGACAGGCATTTCAGCAGGCCGACACACAGCAGAGGGCCGTTGTATAAGATTGAAGAGCTTTATTTTGCAATAACAACTGGCTGGATACACTATCCCTTGCTTGTATATAAATACATTCAAAGCAATATCTTAGTGATTGCTATTGGGATGTGAAGAGACCTTCAACCAGCATAAAAAAAAAATGTTTTTGAACCGAATCACCTATCCTGCCTTTAAATTGATTTAAATTAATTCGTTTTTTAACTGTGCGCCTGCTACATTGATCCTAACAAGTTTTCTTTATATTTAAGAAGCGGTCATGGTTACATACTTTATTGAACGGCACAAATTGAGCACAAACAAACAGCATCGTTTTGGAATGATTTAGATTGCATGAGTGATGCAACTCTTCTTAACAAAACGGTCATAGTTAACAGGGTTTCTTTTGACAGCACAAACAGAGCACAAACGAGTGGCACTGGTTTAGAGAGATTTAGACAGTATGGGGTTGAGAGTGATGTCACAGCTCCCAAAAACATTTTGGCTGAAGCTAAGGAAGGAAAACAGATCTAGATTTTGTTTTAATGGCACAAACTAAGCGCAATCAAATTGCGCCGATTTGGAGCAGTTTGGGCAACATGGGCTGGAGAGTTACGCCACACAGTTAAAAAAATAACGTTTAATTCCCTTAAACACCAAACCGGCACAAATCAGCACAAATGAATGGCATAGTTTTGGTGATTATTTCTTTTTATGGGGTGCCAACTTCACGGAGATCTATGTGAAAGTCGTTTGAAACAATAGATGAATGAGACTCTGACACTGTTGCATCTGAAATCAGCATAAAGAAAGAAAACATCACGCCTAGAAAATCTTGTTGGAGGTTTTGAGCTAAATATAGCTGAATGTGTAAACATGCGTAAATACCTATTTCACTTTAACATTTTCTCCTGTCCACAATGTTTAGTCACTGTATTCATGACAGAACTTATTTAATACAGTGGCTAAATTAACAAAAAATATAACATCAACAGGTGTTGACATTTCCCAACAGCACAGCAGTAATGACTTTATGAACTACTTTAATTCCAAGATCGATACTATTAGAGATCAAATTGTAACTATGCTGCCATCTAGTGGCCATTTTAGCATGGAACACATATAAATACATCTTCCCTTCTTTTTTTAAAATCCTGTCTCAAATCTCATTCGGGTTTTTTCGGCTTTTAACATGTAATTTTATTTTGTTTTTAGTTTCCCAAACTGGTTGTTGATCTTTTTGTGTACCTGTATTTTAATTATTGTACAGCAATTTGGTCGGCCTGTGGCAGTTATTAAATGTGCTCTAGAAATAAATGGAACTTGAACATGTAAAATAGATGTAAGCACTTTGTTTTAATATCTTTCCTGACAATGATTGCTTTTTATTTCATGAATAAAAAGGATAAACAAAAATCACAAACTGTTTCTTTGCATTTATTTTAAATTTATTGTCAGTATTGGGTTTGCAGATCACATGAGTTGGGTACATGTGTGTGTGGATGACTATCTGCATAATGTCTGCCCATGAGCTGTCATTCGCTCTGTACACGGTAGACCAGTCACAAAGGACTGCGCCATCTGACCAATCACAGCCGTGAGGGCTCACGGAAAGGAGGGATTTAGTGAGACTGATTCTTCGAACTGCTTCGCATGAGTCATTTAGGAATCATCTAGAAATGAGGTAAAATTAAAGCTATTTTTTTGAGAAAACTAAAGTGTTTTTTGATATTGGATGCATGTAAACCTGTTTTAGGAGACTCATAAAACAATATTAGCTACCTTAAAAATGGCATAATAGGGGCACTTTAAAAGTGGTCACTATTGCTTTGTCTGTTAAACAGATTGTTTGATATATACAGTTATTTATACAGTTTTAACCTAAATTACTGCAGCGTCCATTTATGAGGAATGTAAGCTGTCAAACATACACAAGTGTTAGTCAGTCATAGCAGTGGGTGTTTGCTTCCAATCCTCCACACCTATTCAAACAGAGCATTCTGATGAGGAGGTTAAAGACAGGCCAAAAAACAGCCTATTACTTCTAAATTATGATGTTTTTTTATGTGAATCTTGGTAACATTATACGGGAAACTCAGAGAACAGTACAAAATAATAAAAAAGCCAGTTCATTACCCATTTAAATTTTACATATAATTTACAGTTCACAGGGATGTTGAGGGGAAATCAGGAGACAATACTGGCTGTAGATGAGTTTATTTGAGCTTCTGTTATTATGTTTGTGTTCAAAAGATATGATTAGAGCGAAACATACCATCATAACCACACCAGATATACAAGGAGTTTCTTAAAAGACACATACAGTATATCGCAATACAGAAATAAAACAGACCTTTAAACCCAATAAGCAGATTCACTCAGAACTTACTAAAGAACAAATCAAACATAAAAGTAAATCAGAAAAATAATGAAGTAGCCTATGAAAAGTGTGAATGTAAGTAAACACATTAGCTCTTAATTTCTGCTGCAGATGAAGTTGAGTTTGTGAGATTCAGGAAGGCTGATCCAGCGCTGATCTCCTTCAGACTGAACTGCTCCTTTCCTTTTCTCGAGTTTGCAGTTTTCTGGTGTCGTTCCGTTCCCTGGAGCCCAGTTCTGATAGCATACGATCTCTCCACTCAGCCAGATCCACATGTTCATCTCACAGTAGTTGTGTAAACCCAACCACACCGCCGCAGTAGATGCCCGTTTAACCACGTTCATCACACGATGCTGCATCTCTTCTGAATGAACCGAGACCAGATCCACATGATTCTGTCTGCAGTATCTCAGAGCTTCAGACCACGTCAGATTCTCTCTGATCACAATCAGTTTATCTGGAAACCAAACAAAGCACAAGCAGAAACTAGAGAGAGACTGATCAAAAACAACATGCAGAACAAACACTGAGGATGAATTTGTCATGTCAGACATGTAGCGTGAACTTTAGGAGATCTGCAGGTGATGGATGGATTGTGTGTGTTTTGTCACCTTCATGACACACAAAAGGATATTGGTTGGTGCAAGGGACATCATGCCATCGTCCCTGAGCGTTCGGTTCAATCACTGTACAGCCTTCACCACCTCCATAATTATCAGGTTGATCAGACCTCCAGTATCTGAATGAGGAGTTACTCTGATCTGACCACTGCCATGAGTCTCTTACTATAAACAGACCGATCCAGACATATGATCCAGATAAATGATTATCACTGATGATCTTCTGAACCTGTTGATTCTCATTCTGGTTCCTCACACTGACCAGATCAATGTGATTCTGTCTGCAGTATCTCTGAGCGTCTCTCCAATTCATCGTCTGATTGACAAAGACAAGTCCTGTGTTCGCTTAAAGAAAAACAAATGAGAAAAAGATTCACAAATAAGTTTGTTCATTATTCTTACAATTACAATTCTATGTGGTTTGGATGTGAACAGGAGCAGCGGTGGAAAAATCAGAAACACATCACTGAAAGACTTTAGCTGCTTCCACAGCTGGTGATATATTGAATATTCACAATGTTGAAGATATTTTAAAGTATACCCTGATCTGTTTAAAATCTCAATTTTGATTGGCTGGAATGTGTGCATTCAAACCATTAAATGAAAGACACACATACCGTTAGTCACACACAGAAAAAAAATTGTCGCCTTGGAATTATAAATTTCTATCTGACATTTTTGTCAAAATTGAGTTATTCACATATTCTTATTCTGTGACAACTTATTTACATTATGTGATGTTTTTTTAAAGTTTTGTACATTTTAGGACTTTTTATTTAGAAAACAAAAAGGTTCTATCTACAAAGACGAACTCTAACTTTGTTCTATAAGGTTCTATCTGTGAATCAGCCAATCAGCACTTCGAATGCACGCAAGAGGACCAATCAGGATCAACTTTCTTTGTCATGTCGCCGGACTGCTCCGTAACAGCAGGAAAGATTAAACATTAAACAACAATAAAAACATGTCTGCATAATCAATAAGTGCATTTCACCTTTATTCCTCAAAGTGGTACTGTTTAAAACATAATGATAATGTGATTTTTCACTCATAATTAGCGCATGCATAAAACACATAATCATCTGCAAAAATTTAACTGTCTTGAATGGCTTTACTGCAGAGCAATTACTGTACATAATGAAATATAAATGTCACTGTCGTTTGATGGTGGTTGTGGTGAATAGCGATCAAAATGTTGTTTTTGAAGATGCTGAAAATGATAGATTTGAGAATATATTGAGATCATGATTATGAGCCAGATGCTGAATGTACGTATACTGGGGAAATGCGCTCTGACGATGGCAGTGATGGTAAAATCATCTGCTCAAATCGAACCCTTCTAAGATTCAAAAGGTAAGGAAGTATGCTTATTTTATTCCCTTTTTTAATTTTATGTTCTTAAAATATCAGGAGAGTTTGCTATTGCAGCAGTTAGAGATCCATCCGTGCTGGATATAAGTCTGGGTCACTAAAGACCCGAATATATAATGATTGGTGAAATATTCATGCAGTTTAAACTCTTAAAATGTCTTAAATTTTACAACATTAAGCCTTAAATATCACATAGTCAACAATTTAAATGATGGGGTCTTAATTACAACAATAAACGTCAGCATGTTATCTCGGCCATACTGATCTAAAGAGAAGGCCATTTTCTCTGTCCCGCTTTTTGTGGAATAAAGTCCTGGTCAGATGGATTAGAGTAACGTTAGCTGCCTTACCTGTTCCCTCAATAATGTGTTTAATTACCCACTATAATCCTAGCTAAAATTAACATTAGCACTGGACAAAATATTTAGGCTAGTATTGCCTTTTGTGCCTAACTTAAACAAGACAAAAAAATATTTGTCCTAAAATATGGAATAAATGTGATCGAAATCATTAAATGTACCTTTCTCATACATCTTGACACATTGTTACAACACTAATTTTGTGTTTTAAAACAAATTATAAAAAACTATTTGTATTTCTTGAAAATTGTTGCTTCAGTTAATGTTTTGCAAGATAGAACCTTATAATTCCCAGCAGAAAATGACTTTTTAGAATTAGAAGGCTCTATCTGCATTTGACCTGTTCCAAAAATCCCCATTTAAAAATTTGAGAGGATTTTGATATTATGCATTTAGAATACCTTTAGGGTCTCTGTCATTTTCATGTAGGAAAGAGACTTGTTCCCCATATTATTTTTGCTATATGTAATGCAAAAACTTTGAAGCTCAATATCTCAAAACCACTCAGAATGCAAATAGAAACTTATAATTCCAAGGCGACGATTTAGAAGCACAGAAAGTTGGTCAACCTGTGCCGTGAGTTTTATTATAAATTAGCTCCACTATTGAATCACTACATTACATTTCTCTGCAACGAGGGTTTATGTTGTAATGGACTTTCATTCCTACATGGACCAGACTCAATTTAATCTACATATGAAAAACAAAGCTCTTGTACAAATATTGTGTTGTACAGAAACTTTCTCAACACTGAAAGTGTGACAAATATCCACAGTCTCTTCTAACTTCGATCAATTTAAACAGTCATACTGTTTAGTATTCCAATAAAATGTAGTATATGGTGCATATATAAATGAACTCACTGTTGTTGCAGATGAAATGCCAGTTATCAGCACATGTCAAATCATGCCATTTTCCATTGAACATCATACCACAGTATTCTACACCTTGAGGTTGTCCAGAATCCCAGTTCAGATAGAGCGCAGGTTCACCTGAAGACCACTGCCATTCATCACGACCCGTCTTCTGCAGCCCAATCCAGACATACTGAACACTTCTATCATTCACACACTTGTTCAGCTCGTTCATGTCGTTCATGTTGTCAGCGGTGGCCAGATCTGTGTATTTCTCTCTGCAGTATCTCTGAGCTTCAGTCCAGGTCTTCCTCTCATTTCTAAAGTGATACTGATGCTGAACACATTCAGATACAGAGCAGAGAGCTGTGAAAGAGAGGTTTGATTTAATGATTTTCATAACAGGATCAAACCTAATGAAACTAGAACCCATTAAAAATACAAACACACTCACCAATGAGGAGAAGAAAGAAATATAGAGTTTGGTTCATTTCTGAGGAAGAAAAACGGAGATAAACTCAGATTTCAAATATTCACAGATTAATTTTGGTGTAAAACATAATTTCAGTGATAATTCAAATCCATCTTTAAAAATCTGTATTAAAATCCAACAGAAACATAAATGCACTGTAAACAATGATAAAGACAATATTAACATGTCAAAGTCTAATTCTAGTTAAAGAATGAACATGTGAGTTGTTCTTACTTCAGAGGTTGTGTGTTTCTGTCCTGAGTCTGATTCTGTCTTCAGCTTCAAACTGTGATTATTATATCTGCTCTCATTCAGCATCACATCATTTATTACTCTAAGCAAAAGCTCTTTTCATATTTCTTCCTCATTCATTTTTTTAATGATATTTTTCTCTGTGTTGTTCTTTGTTGCTGTAATTCTCTGGAAGTGTATTAATTTGAATGTGGTAGAGATTGGAGGGCATGTATGTTTCTGTATGCACGCAATTTAATGACACATGCAAATAAAACACGACAGCAACAACACATTCAACTCTTTATTTATGGAAATCATAAGCACAGAGAACATCTGCATTATATCACAATGTACACATTCAGATGAAAACACACACACACACACACACATACATACATACATACAGTCAGCCGCACACAGAGAAACGTTTAAAAGCTGTGGCGGGAAGAGCAAACGACAGACACAGTGGGTGTGGCGTCAGGCCTCGGAGAGGCTTTTATTAAACAGAAATAATAAAATAAAGTGTCCAAAGGGGATTAAGTGTCCAAAATAAACAGGTGATCTGGTGTCCTCGTCGTGCTGCGCGGGTTGTGAAGGAGGGGCAGTGTTCTGGAAGGAAGGGTCCAGGTAAGGGGCGGAGTCCGGTGGCCGCACGCGCTCCCCCTTGGGTCCGGGGCGCGAGGGCGGCGGCTTCCATCGGCGGCTTCGTCCTCCTTTGGGCCCGCGG
Source organism: Aspiorhynchus laticeps (assembly GCA_023376895.1). Taxonomy (NCBI): domain Eukaryota; kingdom Metazoa; phylum Chordata; class Actinopteri; order Cypriniformes; family Cyprinidae; genus Aspiorhynchus; species Aspiorhynchus laticeps. The sequence continues at coordinate 188,900 of JALXFT010004580.1, forward strand.
CGCTTCCAGGGGTACGGCCCGGCATCCTGGCCCGTCAGCCGTCTCGCGGGTGCGGTCCTCCACGCTCGACGCTCCCTTCCTGGACCCACGAGGACACCAGCGTGCATGCACGGGGAAGAGACCGGTCTCCAGAGGAGAGGCGCACTCGGCATATAACAGCGGCGGTGATGTGGCTCCATTCACTTCAGGTGTGCCTCATCACACGCCGCCAGACCTGGCTGTTTCAGCGCCCCTCCCCTGCAAACATGTCCACTTGGGGCCCACATGGGCCTCACTTGGGCTAGTTGGGCTTTGGCTGGGCATGGGCTCAGAGTGGGCTTTGCTGTTGGGCCCCACATGGGCAGTAGATGGGCTAAATTAAGTGGGCTCCAGCTGGGCTCCACTCCTAAGATATTACCTAAGTTTTCATATATAATATATTCAAAATTGATTATGTCAGACATGTATGCTATTTTTAACAATAGCCACTGGGCTAGGTCCACTTTTTTTATACAAATTTTATTAGACTATTAAGCTATTTAGAAGCCATAGCAATTTAATAGTGGTCTTAAGCACTATATGACTTTCAACAGACAAGTTTGCCACAGCAGGTTTCCCCACAAAATATTCAAATATGGTTCAAACCCTAAAGTAAGCAGTGCACACTCTCTGCAGCGCACATCCGGAAAGCTCCACCCCCATCACCGAGCGAAAGAAGTTTGCCCAGCAACAACTTTGCCGCTTTTGAGTCTGCTGTCCGTTAAGGATCCATTACAGTGTCGTGTGGACAAAAGATATAATATAATAAATAAGATATAATAAACAGGGGATGATTTTACCGTATGATGTATGTTAACCAAAAGCTTTTTTGGAAAGTATTAGTTAAGAGGTCTGGAACTAGCTTTTAGCGAATGTAAACCAGTGAGGTAGTTGTGTAGCTTTGGTAACGTTAATTAAACCTGTTTAAAGCATGGTGTTGAACAGACAAGTTTAATTTATTAAGTCAATATCATGCATATGTTGAGCTTATTTTGAGTGGTTGACTTGAATATATTTAGAAGAATTTAGTTGTGAACTTG